>UCQR01102905.1:0-11408 GCA_900474235.1 Cecidostiba semifascia | reverse complement strand
ATTATAGACGTGTCGCAAAGAATAATAAACGCGCGAAAATCAAAAATTATTTTAGTATAGATACTTAATTTATGTGAATCTCATAAAAAATAAATCTTTTTTATTAAAATTAAAAGATAAACTATGTAAACAAGAGTTGAGGCGACTATAAAAAAAAGCAGACAACCAAGTCAGCACCAAAACATACCTATATTTTGGAGCTGCTATATTTGTATATAAGCTTCTCTGATCTGGCGCTTTATATGCAACCATAACCGCGTTGAGTGACTAGAATTTTGTATAGTCGCCGCCGTCGCCGGTTCATGGTATTTGCTAACCTAAATTTTTCATTGCGAAAAATTATCGAGAATTGTGTTATTTTACACAATGAATATTTTTACAAAATACTGTATATAACTTAGTGCAGTTAGTTTCTCGCTGTTTTGCTTAATCATATAAAACAGTGAATTTAACTAATTATAGTCCTATTTCGCTAAACCATAGTTGCTACTTTTTTTTTTATATAAGAGCAAGAAAAAAATTGTTAAATATGCCTAGAAGAATATCTCTTCTTGGCAACACTCTGCCAAGACAGGAAGATGTCACAATGGGAAGACTAGATAATCTTGGAGGTATTAACAGTACCATGCCGTCCATTACCATTGCTCCACATGAGCTCAGAAACATCATGGCCAGTTCGGAGCAAAGTGACATGACTATTAGGGAGATGATGGATGACAGCACGGCAACTGGTTTAGTATTGAAAGCCAATGAGCCCTGGCGTGATGCACATTTAAAATTACACTACGATTTTTTAGAAAGTTTGCAGGCACACGTATCAAAATTGCAAATATTCGACACAGTTGCTACCTTTATTCAAAACTGCACAGATACACTAGAACTTATGAGAGGTTTGATATCAAATCATTTTTCAATTTTATACATATTTGACTAAAATGTAGGTTTCAAACTTTCCTTGATTTTGTAGGAATGAAAGCTAAAGTAGAAACTTCGGAACTATCTCCAGAAGAAATCAGCTTAGAAAATGAAAGAAACACTTGGAGACTTGTATATTGCCTTTATCAAAATCGTTTAGATTCTGCAGATGGTGAAACACAGATGGAAACAGATAACAAGCGACGCATGTCGGAAAAAGAAGTCATACAAGCATTATATAAAAGTAGTAAACTTATAAGAGAATATCAACTTATTATCGATTGGCTAGAGAAAAATGCTTGTGATCAAGCAGATAGATTACCATCGATAGAAAACTTTACAGACAGAACAGTGGCATGGGAAAATACTCTCCATCAATTGCAAAATAAAAAAAGTGGTATTACCTTTCCGTCATCCAGACCGATTGTTTCATCCATGGATCCTGATGCTCCAATTAGAGAAGGAAAGCCTCTACACGATTTGGACAAAGAAGATGATGCAAGACTGGAGAAAAGAATGCTTATAGAGGTATAGATTCAATTATCAGTAATTGGATTAAATGAAAAATAAACAAAAAATAATCATTAAAAGTATTATTTGTGCGATAGGTACGATGCGGCAGGATGCAAAAAGCCCAAGCATTAGCTATACACTGTGGTCAACACTGGCGAGCTGCTTGCTTACTTGGATGGGCACCCTACCATGATCCAAATTATAACAGTAATAACACAGAGGAAAAAATACCTGTTGAAGGTAACCCTAACAGAAGTTTATGGAAATATTGTGCTTGGCAAATGTCAAATGATACGCGAGTTGGTAAGACCTATTTAAATTATTTGAAATGGTTTCTTTTATTCTTAGTAGCATGTATACATCATTTCTTATTTTTCTTGTCGATAGGTCAGTATTACCGCGCTATATACTCCAGTCTATGTGGTAATGTTAAACAGCTGCTGACAATAGCCAATTCGTGGCAGGATGGTCTCTGGGCATACATGAAGACACTGCTTGACATAAAGGTTGAAGCAGAGGTTCGTGGCTTTATGCCCAAGTCCTACATTGGTCTGCCTGAGGACTACTGGAAGGGTGAGAATACGTTAGAGGATATTTTTGATGAACTCGAGGCTTCTCCGAATCCTGTGATTGCAAGCCAGGCCAAGGAACCAGCTCATCGAATTCAAAAATACCTTATTCTTGACGAGATTACGATGCTAATGGATGAGGCGGAAAACATGATTGAGCAGAAGACATGTGACGCCCAGTTCCTCAGATTTCTGGCGCATTTGGTCTTGTTCTTTAGGCAGATTGGAAAAAACTTGAACGAGGAGGCTGCCGATAAAATCCTGTTGGAATATGTGAAAATTCTTGTAGAAATGGGTGATCCAGTATTAATTGCTTTTTATACAGCCACTCTGCCAAGGGAATCGCAAACGGCAAATTACGCCCAGTTCTTAGAGAGAATCACCGAGTATGAAGAGCGCAAAAAGTGCCTTAATGCTGCTGAAGATGCTAACTTAAACGTTGAGGCGATTACTAAACTTGTGGTCGAGAATATTAGACAGAAGAACTTGGAGCTTCAGTTACAGGATCTAAACAGTCAGTTAACTGAGGCTGATTTGGAGAAGATCAACGCGCTTGATTGGTTAACGTTTTATCCAAGTCAACGAGAAGAAGCGCTATGGCAAACGAATGCTTTGATCAGGTATTTTCTTACCAATGAGAAATCGGACGCTGCGAGGAAAGCTTTTAACAAAGTAGATATTGATTCGTTTTTCGTTTCTTTGCTACGTATATTTATTGCATTCTGCAATGATTTTCTCTATATATTAATTTTTTTAGATACCAGCAGACGCCATCGAAACGATTATTAATGAATTTCCAGCACTGCAGAACACTATTGAGAACTTGATGACAACAAATCTTCTGCCCAAGAAAGTTTCTGCTTCTATTCGCGAATATCTTTGCTACAAATCTTATTTAGATGCACAGGAAGGTTTCTCCGAGTGGTTCTCTCATTTCTATCACGCTAGGCCAACTCCTGTAGAAGAATTGCCGCCTTATGCCACTTTTACTGAGAAAGTAGCTTTTGAACATAAAACCTCTCAGTACAACACAGAAATGGAAAGATGGAAGACTACTATGCAGCACCATACAAAGGTTAATTTAATTCTGATGTTATTGAAAGCTTTTACCAACATTTTAAAGATAATTATACCATGATGGATTAATTGAAATTCCTAAATTTGTTCTAGGCTGTCAAACAGCTTTTGTTCAACGTTCTCCTATTCCCAGATGGCGGATGGTTAGTTGACTCAACTAATGGCTCTAATAATGAACCTTTGACGTCAGAGGAAATTTTAAGAGAGCATCAGTTGGAAAAGTTAAGGAAATTATGCATTCCAAAAATAGCACTCTTACTGCACACTGTTATGACTGAAATGAATGAGCAAGCTGAATGCATTCAACTGGCTGATATTCTTGCTTCAGAACAACATCAATTGTACAAAGTAAGTGTTCTGAAAATATATTGAAATATAAAGAATTATAAACAAAAACCAAATTTAAATTAAAAGTAATATTTGTATAAGAATATGAAAAAAAAATAAAATATTTTTTGTCTAGGTGTTTTCCAAAGATAGAATGCGGGAAATCTTCAAAAAGATTTGTGAATCCTCACTAAAACTAATGGATCAAAAAAAGGACCCGTGGGGTTATTCAAAGTGAAAACAGTTGATTTTTGTGGTCACGGTGTATATTATTTAGAGTAAACATATTACGATTCTCACAATGTACATATTATACAACGAGAAAAACGACGCCATAGACTGAAATGTATAAATGATCTTCACGAGTTTCACTTGTGAGAATCGAAGTTTCTTCTCTGCTCCAGTATCATTTATTTATCTTCTCGTTTCGTCCGAATTTTTATAAAACCAGTTTATTGTCAACCACAAGAAGTGAATATAAAATTTGATACAATGTTTAATAATGCATAATCATAGTGTACGCTATACATCTCGATCGCGTTCACGGATCTCCGTTTTTATTGGTTTTGCACATATTACAACTTATTTCGATACATCGTTGAGCGAGAAACCTGATCTAGTGCGGTTACGACGTAGAAAGAACATTCTGATCGCTTCATGAAACTCAATATATCAAAGGTGAACGAATTCATGAACGACTTTTGTTACTACATTTATTAGGTAAAATCGAATATTTTTCAAATATGGTTTTAGCTAAAGGTGGTCACGAAACAACATCGTATTTTAGATATGTGCGTTGCCATTGTTTCGTAGATATGCCATATCTATCTTTTACTTTTTATCATTGTATATGCTTTGATAAACTGTAGTGTGCGAATATCCATGATGGCATATTTGGCATAGTTTTTGTTGTTTCGTTTGATTTTCGTTCCTGGCGAAAGTTGTACCAAGGAAATATATAAGTTCCGGAGTTTAATAGAACATACGTGAAGAATAGAATTTCAAAATTTCCTTAAGAACACTATAGTTTTAGTTAGAAACATTTTTCATGCATTTTATTAACATCCATGAAGAAAACTCGCGGAACTTATGTGCATGCAAAAAGTGTCAAGTTTGTTAGTTGCTCAATGCTGGTACAACTTGCGCTTGGAAAGAAGTTCGAATTGTGCACCAGCATGATTTTACTTTGCTTCGAGAAAAAGAGATTTTTCGTTTACTTGGAATTAAAAAATCTCGTTTTATAATTGGATTTTAGTGAAATTTTTTTTTTCAAATTACTTAAGCTTATTCTAAAGTAAATTCAAAACTGAATGTACCATAGTTTTTTTATACAATCAAATGCTGGTTATTCAAATTGGCATTTTTTTTAAAAAGATAGACCTATCTATATACAAAAATGTTGCTCATTTAGTTTTGTTACTTTACATTGTAATTATACCATTGTACAATTGTATAATTCCAAATAATTATTATAACAAACAATAAAAACTGTTAATCCTTATTCACTATCAACTTGATCTTTTTTTTTACATTTAAGTATCTTTAGTACATACAATTCAACAAAAGCAAAAATACTGTCGTACAATAAGTTTTTATAGTTTATCCACAATCAATATTTATCGAAAAAAAACAGAAATTTACAACTTTGTGTACAAAAGACAATCAATTTCATCCATCTGGCTTCGCAAAAAGCTTATGACAATACTTACAAAAGTTTACACGTGCATTCTGTTCAAAGGATATTGTATATGGTATTTGCACTCAAAAACAAGTGCAATGTCTGTGTGAAGTATTTACTACATTTCCTCGTAGCATTTGCTTGACTTAAATTTCTATACTATAACACATGAGCGTCAAAAAAATTACGTCTATGCCTTCTCCTCTTTTCTTGTATTTCAATTGATTATCCTTAAAATATGTTTAAGTAACGTTATCGTACTCTTTTTCCGTTCCATTATTACGAACAATGAATTAAGGTAACTAATACTTCGTATTCATCTGACATACTCTTTTTTTGACGACTTTCGTTTGTGGAGATTTGAGTGCGCAAAACATGTTTGTTTTAACTAAGAGAAATGCGTTTCCATCAACGTAATTACTTACATTCTTTTCGAGTTTTTCCACAATTTTATCATTTGTTCGTGCAGCATCACACCGAAGTTTACGTAGATATAACCAGACTCGAAGTAAGTTTGTGCACACATACGTGCAAGATAAAGCTTCGTTGAATAGTCTAAAGCTCGCGTCGTTAAAAAATCCAAGTTTGTTTTTGTTCATATACTTGGTTTCGCTTATTCGCAGAACAATAATAAATAATAGTGTAGAGACAAGAATTTATTTGTTAGCCGTTGGTCATTTTATCTCGTGATGAATTATTTTATAATTCAATAACGTCATTCTTTGCAACATGTAGTAATATAGCGTAAAATTATAATGGTTTTTATAAGCTGGGCGTAATAGTATACTGTGTATCAAGGGCGCTAGGAAGGCTATTACAGGCGAGTGTTAATCGCCGAAATTGCCTTTTCTCCCATGATACACGCCACATTTTTTTTGTCCATATCTGTACCGGAAGTAAGCTATGACATGCATATAAATACGAGTGAAAATTCTTGTTTTTAAGGGCCCTTGGAAGCATTGATATAGGTATACCAGTAAATAATAAATAAACCAGTAAATTAGGCATATAAAGCTTGGCTCCCAACTTTAAATTCAATAACCGCTGCACCAACGATGCTAAAAAAATGATATGGTATTATTCGATATAATATATCTTTCCCGCGAGAAAGCAAGTTTACAAGCCTACGTAGGCTCTATAAATTATAAAATATTTATTTAGTTTGTCGACGTTTCGGGGTTGATATAAAAAGAAAAGAAATTTGTTGTTTATGCGCTTTGTTCTGACAGCTTTAGAAATAATTACTTTTGAATCGCTGAGCTCACGGAGGCTTGTAAGCTCGCTTCCCCGCAGAAAGGTCTAACTACCAAATAATATAATAACGTATAATTTTGTTAGCATCAGTTGATTCAAAAGTTGGAAGCCAAGTTATGCCTAATTTAGTCTCGTTTACTGTGTATAATGTATAATGTACCTATATCTATGGTGCTCCCGAGGGTTTGCCACATCACTTACGAAACTGCCGCTCGGAATGAATTTTCCTTTTGGTAATTGCATCAGGAGGATCTAATAAAGGATGGAAAACTGCTTTTCCACAATTAAAAAAATGAATTTATTGATGCAAATCGATTTTTGTATACGAAGCCGTTGTTGCAGTTGCCATGTTAGTTCCTATGGAAGTAAATAAAAATATCAGTTTTTATAATTAACGAACTGTCTGGCAAAAAAAAAAATTACATAAATGCCCTTTATTAGACCTTCAGAATGCGGTTCCGAAAAAGGAAAATTCATTCCGGGCAATCCGAGTAGCTATTCCAGTTCCAGCGAAAAGTGGAATCGAAGTTAGGGTCTATAAAACAGTATACTTTTGCGAATATGCTGCGTATGAATGAAACTATCATCATGCAGACACTAAAGAGAAAATCTCGTTTTAGTCTGAGCGTACAATGAATTGCGATACACTCATCATACATACAGAAAAATGTAAATTTTGTTTTTTTGTTCGTTAAGCGCTTTTAAAGTTGCGCAATTCTCTGCACACCCTTTAGACATCGTTATATACTATTTATCAATATTATCATTATATATTTGTTTTTGTTATGTATACTTTATGTTATGTACGGATACGATAAAACGCATAAAAGAATAGTTTCTACATTAACTATGCTTACATACGTTTATTATAATCTATATGTATATTACGCGAAAAATTACATTTTTTTCTCTAATATATTTTTCATGTACGTGAATCATCTCTGTCTTCCTTTACACGCTTCCCGCCATCGTATTGCATAATATATTGACACAACTCGTCGAATATGCACAATTTGTCTTGCTCAAAAACTTAAATTTTTTTTATTCGACTAAATCATCGACACACACACTTTCGATGAAAAATTCACAATTATGCTCCGACTTGATTTTTTAAATCACTTTCGGAATATATACCGCCAGAAAATTTGCACATTGTATTCTCTTAAAACGTTAATATTTTTTATTTCTAAAATATTACATTCTCACATTTAAATTAGATAATATTTTTAAACTTTTGAATTCGAAATATAACAACGTTTGTTAGGGTAAACTAATAATAGTTAATTAATTTTTTTTTACCGGAAACGCAAAATGATTAAAACATGTTAATAGATTAGTTAAAAAATTACGCTAGTAAACAGAATACGTATATTATTAACTTATCAGTTTACCCTATACATATAACCATCTAACATGAATTTAATGCATTTGCACATAATTAAAAAATCTATTTTTAAAAAGTCATTATTTCATTAAGTCGTCAAAAATCTAGATTGTTTAAGAAAATGTTGATTATATTCTATTACGGTTATACCTATATATGTTCATTTTGAATTTATTTTAACATTTTTACGCGTGCTGATCTTATTCGTATTGTGTTGTAACTTTTGGGAAACAAAACAAAATCGATTCGCTTTTTAGTCTACGCGCGGATACTTGTGTGGTCATTGAATTAAGAAAAATCAACATTTTGTCAAACGATTTCGATAACAATTGAAATAAATAACTACTCTGCTGCAAAAAGAAGCATGTATCATTTTTTTATGATACATACTATAAAATACACTTATAACGTTGCACTTTCATTTTTCCATTCTTAAAATTGCATACTGATATTCCAGCATTAAATTTACATGGATTTTGTACAGTATTTAGTGCATTTTGTAAAATTTCCTAGGATTTAGTAAATATAGATAATTCTGTAAAATGAAAAAGTTTGCTATTCTTACTTTATGCATATACAGATCTATGTGTACAATGTATAATCCTTGCGATGTAAATTGAATGCATATAACAGTCCTTCCCATTATATTTTTCTCAGAGGATATAAACGTTATTATAAGTAGATAAACATAGGCTTGATATAGAAAAAAATCACTTTTTTCCCCTTAGCAACTAGTATAATATAATTTAATTCGTATATTAATCTATAATTGTACACAAGCAATGTAAATTACTTTTACAATATGTGTTATATATAGTAGTACTATCGTAGCAACCGTGGACATTGTGGGGCTGCTCCGCAAAAAGGATTTTGCCCGCATACTTTCATTGTAGATGAATGTATTATTGTCATTCTTCTGTAAATAGAGTCAAAATATTTCCCGAAATTTGGCATATCGCACAAAATTATTGTCTACCTTTCACACACTTATTATTGTCCGTATATTTTTTGAACTTGCACGTCATTTTCTCTTGTACCCTTTGTTACCGCAAATATATGAAAATGAGTTTTTTTTTTTATATTAGACTGTTATGAATGGTGCATTTTTTAATTCGAGCTATATTATATAACAGAAAATATAGTTTTTATTGTCAAGATACTGTTTAGGGTTACAAAAAATCGTTTTTGCTCTCATTCAACTTTTAAATTGGTTTAGTCAATCTCTTCTATATTTCCTTCCAAGCTTTTTCTAATAGTTTATAAATCCTTCAATTTAAATATAATAACGAAATTTTCCAATTCATGTGCAGTGCAGGCTTTTTTCCGGGGCAGCCCATTTGAACGTGTCGGCCTTTCCTTATAATTGTATTTATTGTCAGACATCAGCCGGTGTGACTTGTGGTTTATATACTTAAGTCAGTTATTATCATTAACCCTTGCCTATGTGCGCATTTTTAAATTTGCGAGTACGAGATTGCAAGTATGCCTCTCGCAAACCTCCGGTTGCAGAAAACCATAAAAGACATCAATCTCAAATGCGTACCGTTGATTTGTAACATGATGCATTTTCATGTCTTTAACGGCATTTATAATATCTTCTTCAGTACAATACAAAAATATATTGTTGTTCATTCATACTATATCTGGTATATTTCATAATATTCTTATGATACGCTACCAGTTTGTCAGTTTATCTTTCATAAAGCCAAAATCAGACAAGTCGTCAAATAAAATCCGAATCATGTCGAATCTGTGAGTTATACTTTCATTTTTTTTAACACTTCTAAGACGAGCTTGTATAGATATATGATAACTCTGCAACCTGATTCAGGCGCTTGCCATCCTCGCCAAGCTTACACTTAATTTACTATACATATTACCTTATAATATACGAGAATCGTTTAATTAATTAACGATGTATATTTATACGGACGCGCTATATCTATTTATGCCTTTTACTTTCGTTTCGAATGACATGTCTAGCCGATCCATGACGAAAATACGATTCTGAGTGACATAATTTACGTGCACTATTTGGAGCAAAATTGTTCTTTCAAATAGTATAAATTCTGGTAAAGTTGTTTCAAATGAATCTTAGTTTTCGTCCAAAAATCTGTTTAGAGATCAAGTTTCGTATTCTGAATGAAATATTTTCGTTTTTTCAAGTTCTACTTTTAATCAAATTTTAACTCTATTGATTTATAAAATTGGAAAATAATAATCGATGTCTAACATATAGTTGCTAACAAATGAAATCCAACCTGTAAGTAATTACAGTAAATATACTTTTGTAGAAAAATAAGTTAGTAATTTTAACGTTTTATTGCTTAACAAAATCTCACTCTTAAATTCGTACGTCACTTGATTCTTGTGCTTCTAACAATTGAAATTTTGTATTCAAATTATTTGCTTTGCATTACCGTATGTGATATCGTTACATATCTAATATACCAAAAGTTTTGCAAGATACCCCGTAGCACTTGAAAAGTATTTTCCTTGAACTAGAAGATTTACTCGTTCATAAAGGTCCTTTCCCCTATACCATATATAATTATAGCATATATCTATATTCTGTTTGAGCAAACCATCTGCACAATGATCGTTGCAATTTTAGATTCCTAGGGAGGGACCTTAACGCTAACAAATTTTTCCACTCGACCAGCTGATTATGTATTTTCGCTGATTTCTTGGCTTTATCTTCGTCTTTTACAATATGTTAATTATATTAGGATTTATTCACTTTTTGTAAATGCCTTCGGTATTGAACTGTAAAAATCCCTTGAGCGCATTACAGAATTCTATTTCAAGTTCATTTATTGCAATATACCCTTACCTCAATTGGACTCATTCTCAGAATGTGAATCTTATCACGACTCAATACTTTCAATAGTTGTTTTTACTTTATGGACATGTTAATGCAACTGGTTTGTTAGTATTTGCGATTGAATTAGTTTGTTAAAAATTAACGGTGTACACGTGTTGTGTTCAACGTTGCAAAATTTATTATTAAAATTTAATGAACTACATTATTTTAATGCATTGTGCGAATAAACACAGGGCTATAATGAATATAGCTCTACTTACGGTAACTTCAGAACTCTATGTATGTATCTCTTAAAATTTGCGAGTGTATATGTATATATTTGTCAAAAATGATTGATGTATACAAAAAGTGGCTTCGACACGCTCAAGGGATGAGATTCCAAGCACTCGAGGGCATCTCTACACGCGATTTCATCACTGTGCATTGCATCCTTTGTCTTTCATTTGCGTCTTTATTTATACTTTAAACTTTCGGTTCAGCTCTGAATAAGCGAGACTTGAACAAATCTGCACCCAAGGCACATTTATACTTTCATTCCGTATTATAATAGAGACGAAGGTCGGATCCACTCTGATGGTTCACATTTTTTGCTTTCGCCATCGTATCTTTTTCTTATATTTACACGGTATATATAGCGCGTATGTTTATCTCTGCTTAACCTGGTTATTACAGTTATTGTTGATAATGAGTACATAATATGTTTACGTAGAATTATTAAGCCCTTATTTGAGTTTAGCTTGATCAGACGAGCGTAAGAGTAAATAAATTTATTGTCAAATTCTTTCTGCCAGTCACTCACTCGTAAGTTATTATCTTTTTTTATATCATATATATATATATATATATTATATATATATGTATATATAC
>UCQR01102902.1:29871-40295 GCA_900474235.1 Cecidostiba semifascia | reverse complement strand
TTCTAAAACTTGTGCATAGAATCCTATCTGTTACCTTATACATTAAAAAACAAAATAAATAAGTAAAAATACAATTTTTCTAGTAAAAAATAAATCTCTCTCCGCTTATTAATCTCGATTACGATTATCGTTCGATATAGTTTTAGTTAGCAACTACTTTTAGGAATGAGAATCTTGCGAACTCGTGTCTCACTAATCGCGTAAATTGGCAGTTAATAATCATCATCGTTAAAAATATTCACATATAACAGACCATCTAGAACATCTAGAATAGAAAGTTTTCTTACAAAATATTATACTTTCACGTAGAAAGATTTGGAAACTCCCCCCCGCGGACGCGGATCGTACTAAATTCACTTCTTCTCCACGATACATTATATATTATATAATCTCTCTCCCTCATCTATAAAAATCGCTCTGGAAAAAGTCATTGCACCCTCCCGAAGCAACAAAGTAAAAACCACATCAACAACAATCCAAAACAAAAGAGAGAAAGAAACGAGAAGAAAAAGAGTTATTAACGCGAGCGCTAGCTCTCGTCATCCGAAGAGATTTTCGAGTACGCCTATGGCAAATCTGCCGGCGGCCTTCTTGATAAACCTCGTCTTGGACTGCTTGGACTCGAGCCTGCGATTGGTCTCGTTGTCCTGGAGCGCGCTCGCGTCGTCCACGGCCAAGTAATCTTGCCTCGTGCTAGGCGAGTCCTCCTTGCTGCCTCGTCGAGCCTCGGCGCTGCGAGCCAGTAACGGGCCAATGTCGGTTCTCGCCATCGCCGACTCGCTACGGTTAGGTGGATTGTGGTTGGACATGGTGTTGTTGCTGGAGAGGGCCGGTGCCGAGGCCGTGGTAGCCGGGCTCCGGGTTTCGGTCTCGGATTCCTCCTCGGTCTCGGACTCGGTCTCCTCGGACGAGCTGCTGGTCTCCTCCTCGTCCTCGTCCTCGTCCTTCTTGGCAGCCGCAGCGGCTTTGGGCTCGTCGCGTCCTGACAGACTCGTCGGGGACGGCTGAGGCGGTGGAGGCGCCGCGCGGCTACCTGGATTATATAGAGGCGCAGAATGTCAGAGCCGGTACTTTTATGCGCGCGGGGCTAACGGGCTACCATTAGATGCAAGCAGGCGAGAGGCCGTAACGGTGACTCGATGATTCCGCGGATTTGGCATTCGAAAAAAGTGTGTGTACGTATATACCTTATCGAAAGATTGACTCGTGCGCGATGCAACATTTCGTCGAAGCACGCGCGACGCGCGTCAATATTGATAAAACAAAAAGTGTATATACGCGCGCACTATTGCGATGCGCGCAATCGAGAAAGCAAACGAAAGCGAATATAAAGCAAGCTTATATAAATACTGTGTTGCAGGGGAGAACGAACCTTTACCTGCGCCTAAAAAACGGCTCTGGAAGGGTCGTGGCGCGTTGGTGGCTGCTGTGGTGACAGGTGAGTTCTGGCTGGAGGGCGAGACTGTGGACGTGTTGGTTGTGTTGGTCTGCGGGGCTCGCGACAGGTACTTCTGTTTCATCTCCTCGGTGGTGAAAGGTGCGCCGGTGCTGCGGATCCCGGAGCCGGTCGAGCTCTCGGAGCTCGTGCTCGACTCCGAAGAGGCGCTGCGGCCTCCCGGCGCGTGCACTTCCGCTGACGTTCGCCTGCTGTATTTGTTTGTTTGTTTTTTTTTTCAAATTCGAATTCAAATTTAATTATCGCTCTCGTTAAACTTATCCGCGCTAAAAAAAGCGTACACTATACTTCCTCAAACGTGGATATAATTTAATTAGCGAAGAACAAATAATCGCAACCGCACATGCACGAATGTTTAGAACAAAAAAAGTCACCTCGAAATGGGTGTTTTTCTAGCGGTCTCCTCGGTCTGCTCGCTTTCGCGGCTAGCTGTGTGCTGCTGCTGAGCGGCCAGCTGTTGAGGTGGTCGTTCCTCGAGGGTTTCCTGGACCGGTGAGGCGGCGGCTGGTTGTGGGGCGTTTTTGTTCTGCTTCTTTATACGGGCGATCTCGTCGTCCTCGCTGACTTGTCGGCCGACCGCAGGTGGCGCAGCCTTCCTCTGAACCGGCTGGACCTGCCAGGCGAACGAGCCATTCGCAAAAGAACAAAGATCGGATCGTTTTCGTTAAATAATGCTCGTGTCAGATTATTAAGTCGGTGTTTTATTTTTTAGTATCGTATGTACAAGAGGATGTTGTTACACAATTTCAAAGAAAAATCAAAAACCGTATACGGTGTCGGGAGAGCCGGCGCGAGCTTCGGAACTACTGTGTACTGCACTGATTGTAAAAGGCGGTAAGATAAGAGGAAGAAAGAAGCTCGTGCCTACCGTTGTTGCTTTTCTTTTTTATTTTAAATGATGAGTCAACACGTACCGATTTCTCTGCGTGTGTTTACTCACTGCACTATAGAAGCGTAGCTTTTCCTAATATTTGCTTTTGGATAGTATATGAGTGATAAATTTTTGCAGATTAAGTAATCTCTGTACTGAGAGTCTCGAATTATCGAGCTTTATTTGCTCTTGTTATTTACATTGATATTTATCTCGCGTATATAAGTGTACAGTTGCGTTGTGTATAATATATAACAATCATTCCTTGAACAGAATGCTTTTTTTCGGATCGCGCGAATATAAAAACAAAACATTCTCACACTCATGACTCGAAAGTATATAACAGATCTAAGTATACAAAATGTATGAAAAAGTAAAAAAATTGAACAGACTATTAATAATCGTTGTGGATAGAGAGAAAAAAAAAGAAAGAGCGATGCATGAAAACGTACTATGCGCACGAGTGCACGTTACATAGCTACTATATACTACTGGTAATAAGTACTACTAAAAAAAAAGGAATTATATCCGTAAAGTGATATTAGTGTCATCCTCCCAAAAAGAGGCAGCCCGCGTGCTCGTCTCATGCGGCCAATAAAATAAGTCTTGCCAATGTATAAATCGTGAAAACGCTGCTGCTGTTGCTGCTGCTGCTGCTGATGCTATTATTATTACAAGATTATTTTGCGATTGATTAATTAATTCAAGTCTGGCCAAGAATTAGGTGTGTCTATATATAATACAATGCACATCAGGCGATAAAAACTATTGTAACTTTCGGCATTTTATTAGATACAAAATTTATCCTTTACTCTATATTTTCTGCTCAGACTGTTTTGTTTTTCAATTAAAAAAAAAGAGGTAGAGACAGTTAAAGAACAGTGAGAGAGATAGAAAAAGAGAGAGAGGTAGCTTTGCGTGGCGCCTGCGCAAAAACCAAACAGCATCGTATTCGAACTTATTTTCTTGCTGTCAGTGAGATAGAGAGTGCGCGCGGTCTCGTCGGCTTGCACTTTTCCTATTATCGGCCGTCTTACACTCGGCAGTACGTTCTCTTTCACTGTCAAAACACACAAACGAGTCGTCATTTTTCATTCGCATCTAAGCTCTCTTGTTTTAAAACTAAACGTGTTATAAGCGTAATTATATATGTATCCGATCGTCAAGGGTATATATAGAAGCAACGACAATTATACTGATATAGATGTGCAGCTTTTATTCAAACAATATCTGTAATATCTGTATATTCATGACTATATAGTATACTGAGCGATTATTGACAAAATAATACACGTTGCGATGCGATATGAGAGTGCATAAATATAAGCACATTATAGCGAGTAGACAGTTTCAGAAGATTGCTTGGCGCACGCGACGAAGATCCAACACATGAGAAAGAGAGCGATATGCCGGCTATTAGTGGCGTTCCGTACGATCGCGTCGAGCGTAGTCTTGAGTCGGCTGCATCGCGCGACTCGACCGCCTGAACACTGCGAGAAACGATTTCCTGCTATTCTCATGATCAAACTTTGCATATATATCAAAGGGTCGTTTCGAGAGGATACTGCACTCGTATCTCACACTGATGTTACAACATCTACTGAATAAAAAAATAAAAAAAATAGAGCAACTATTATTTACCTGAGGTTTCGGCTGCTGGGGCTGCTGGGCTGGCTCGTCCTTCTTTCGTTTGCCGGCGCGCTCGCACTCGTTGAGCTTTTTCATAACACGCGGCGAGTCGGTGAGCCTGAAGATGCCGGAGAGTGGTCCCCTCGAGGCGTCCTCGGTGTCGAGCACACGTTCACGCTCCCTCAGAGCCGATGGCTCTTGGGGCGCGTTGAAACGCACCGTCGAGCGCGTATCCCCGTCCGAGTCCTCGCCGTCCCGATTGCGCATGAAGCGCGACCGGTACCGCGACCGCGACCGAGGCGCCTCGTACTCCGGAGTGTCGTACCTGAAAAGAAACACACACACACGTTCGTAAGTTAACAATTAACTTGATTATACAATTATATTATCGCAATTTACTTGGAATTATAATATATATAGGCTACTGTCAAGACGGTCAGCCCTTGACTATTCAAGTGTCGCGAGAAAGAGAGAGCTCTGGCAATGGCCTGGCTTAAACCGCGCCGGTGTATAATTGAATTCACTCTCGCGAGTAGGCAAAGGGGGATGTGGCTTCCCCTCGGCTTTCTGAACTGGAAAAAAGGCCTGTATATGTGTGTGACAAGGCCACGAGTGCAAGGCTCGAGACACAACAACAACAACAGGTGAATGAATGACGACCTCGACGCAGAGGGATTAGTGTCAGTCGGGTGTACATATGTATATTTTTCGTTCAGTTTCTCGCTGAACGTGTATAAGAAGAGGAGGAGGCCGAATAGAAGAAATAAGCTGAAAAAGCTCCGTATTTATAACTCTCGCGATGTCGGAGAGTAGATATGTGGGTCATTCCGAAAAACGTATGTGCGAAATTGGCGGCGCGCCAAAATAATCGCCGCAGCGCTACAACCGAGCGTGATCGAAGCCCTTTTAACTATAGAGCCGCTCTGCGAAGAGAGAGAGAGAGAGGCTATAACGAAAAAAACTCTGAGCTGCACTCCGACCGATTGTCTATTTGTCGGAGGCTTTGAGAGTATACAGTGATCTAGTGTGACGCTGAACTTGATAGTATGTTGCATCAGAACTGCGATATGTCGCTTGTTTTTCTTTTTTTTTTCTAGTATTTTTGTTAGAACGCGATTGTTGGTTTAGCATTGACTTTGGAAGGCTACCAAAAAGTTTATGTCTCGATTTTATTGCTGTGATTCTATATTTACCGTGCGTTTGTTATAATATTTATTTTCTTTGAATCTTAGCTCACTGCAGTCAGATGAAAAGATTCGCAAATATATAAAAAATCTTGAGTATATTAATCTAATGACAAGATCGAAAGCAGAGCCATTTGGTTTGGGGGGAGAAAGTAGGTCAATCTTGATGCTCCAGAAAAAAACTATTCGAAAATCGATATTTTCACAGCAAAACTTTCCCGTATATCCCAGTTAGATAAGCCTGTTGATCAGAAGGAACATATAGTTAAACGCCTGAGTAAGCGATTATATATATGAACCTTATGGGGAATAGACGTGGACAGTATTGATAAGTCACCCCCCCCCCCTCTATTCGTATCCCCATTCAAGATAGCATCGGGAACGTCAAGCTTGGCCTTGAACAGAAAAAATCGATTCACGCTTATACTTTCTAGATGACTGGATTTGCGTGTAAAAAATAATAATCTAACGCTATATTCGTGCATTGCAAATATATATTCGCTCTGTGACACGAGGTGAGAATAAACCAAGCGTATACATATAGGGGATGCTTCCAAGCTATAACCTCTTTCGATTGTTTACATTATGATAAGTAGTAATAAGTAATAACATTCGAAGCCGAGTAATCATTTCCGCCGTTTTCGATGCTTTTGTAAAACTGCGTATAAAAATTTTCTCATCGAAAAGTAAAATGCGCGTCGAAACACAGGCTACACAGTGAGAGAGATAAAATTATTGATCGGCCGTCTGCCCCTACGTACACAAACATCACGCGTTGGAGGTTATGTTTAGCATCCCCGTCGTAGCGTTCAGTTTTAGCACAGAGCGAATCTACAGCAAAAACGATGCGCTTCCATTTCGAAAATCGAGAAAAAAAATGCAACATTGCTATACACAATGTACGAAAGAAAAAAAAAAAAGAAAAAGAATAAAATCAATAAGGTAAGGGTAGAGAGCGTGCGCTCGTATACTCACTCGTAGTCGGGGACGTATCGGTTCCTGCCATGGGTGCGGTCGTCGTCCTGCTGTCGGTACTGGGAGGCAAGTCGATGGTCGCTCTTGCTGCGCATGAGCCCCGACGAGCCGCCGGGCACCGCTAAACTGCTCGAGCTACCGAGCAGCGCATTGCCACCAGGCACGGAGTTGATGGAAATCTCACCGTAGCCAGCAATGTGAGCGACCAGCGTGTTTGGATCTTGCTGCATTCCAAAGCGCAATCGCCTCGTATAGTCGCCCGCCTCGTACTCGAAGTTCCTGTGTTCATTCAATATGGGGTGTAATGCGTGCTGAGATACTGTTGTATATGTGCTATACACTGCAGCTTCATTTGCATATTATATACACGCTTCGGAGCTTTGATTCACTCCGCTTTTGTATATAATTTAGCGGATAAAGTATAAAACGTGTGATTTTCGAATTTCTAAAAACTTGCTTCCAATATCTTGGATGTAAATATTTATCGACTCAATTTAAAAAATTTTGATTTTGATTTAGTTGCTAAAAGGAAATTGAAATTTACCTAATGAACTCGAGGGTGCGCAAGAAGAGTTCTTTGGTATCGAGAAGCTCGTTGTCGTCCCAGTTGACGTTCTCGTTGATGTGTGCATCGGCGAGGTCGCAGTTGCTCTGGATGTTGGCTATTTCCTGCTCGAGGTTCTCCTTCAGATGTATCAGGCCCTTTAGCTCGCTGTTGAGATATCGCTCGATCTCGTTCCGATGAACCTCGGTCCGGTCTTTCAGGGCCTTGTACACCCGCCTGTAGAACTCGTCGACCTCCTCGCTCACCACCGCTGTGTTCGTCTGCAGTGCCAGGGTGTTCTTTTCGACCTGAGCCAGTGCCTCCTGCAGTCTGTGGAGTGCCCTTCGTACCTGGCAAATTGGAAGGTTCATTATGGAACGTTTGATCGACGTTCAATTGTTTTTTTTTTTTATAATCTCTCTCAAAACAAGATGTCTTGAAACACACACATACATTCGGAGCTTTTAACCTAGATCGTAGAAAAATTTCAAGTCTTACATTTCGCGATGGTCGAGTAAGTTTATCGTGTATAGTCAATGATTTAGCTTGTGATTCCCCCTTTTAACTGTGTACTACTCGCCTACTCGTAAATATAGCTCGCAGTTCGCCGAGGAGTGTCTCAAGCACCACAACACGTTGCGCGCTCTCCACAACTCTCCGGACTTGGTCATTGACATAAAGGTATAGCCAATATGTAAAGGGCATTTCGTGTATTGCACAGCGAGTATAGGAAAATTTTGAATTAATTTTTTTTTTATCCAACGTCTCTCAAAGTTAAACGATTTTGCACAAGACTGGGCGCTTTCTCTCGCCGGCAAGGATATTCTTGAACATCGGCAAGAAAATGATTATGGGGAGAATCTCTACGTTGGATATAACAGCGATCCCGAGTGGAAGCTCGAGCCTCAAGTGCCTGTCCAATCTTGGTTAGAGAAACTTTTACTAATTAAGAGCTCTCCGATATGATTCGATCATATTAATTTGAATCTAAATTTAAATCGTAATATCGACGAATTAATCAGGTACGACGAGATATCGGCTTACAAGTTCGGAGAGCCGAGACCCAAGAATATCGCTGCTGTGGGTCACTTTACGCAGCTGGTTTGGAAGGGGAGCGAAAAATTAGGAGTTGGTCGCGCGGTCAGCAAAACCGGAAAGGTCTACGTCGTGTGCAATTACGAGCCGGCTGGCAACGTCGTCGGCCAATTCGCCAATAACGTGACTGATGCTCCGAAGGTACGAACTTCCGGCCGATAAGTTAGGAATTAATATACGAATTCACTGTCTTTCTCTCTATACATATACATACTTGATCGTGAAATAAACATCACATCTTTCACGAGGGCTGCTTATCTCACCTGTGAATTGATGGTCCCAATGTTTTTCCGGAGTATCTTTATGTGTTCCTCCTTGCACTCGGGGCAGCACTTTTTCTCGCAGTGCGCGCAGAGGTTGCAGTAGCTCTTCTCCGAGCAGACGCTGCAGCGCTCCATAATTTGGCCGCTGGTGGGATCCGGTAATTCCCCGGTGATCTCGATGTGCAGCTCGAGAAACCGTTGGAGCGTTACGTTCGTTGGAAAGGCTTGCACGCCCTGCGACAACGATTGTATTAGTATACATATAAACGCATCGACAATATTATAAAGTAGAAACTCACCTGATAAGATGACACGTGGTGTACGGCCCGGCATTCTGGACACTTGATGTTTCGATGAACGTAATCGACCAGCCCGTCCAAGCAGGGCTCCATACAAAAGCTGTGCTGGCATGGCAGTAGTTTTGGATTCCTGTAGCGGTCCAGGCAGATCGCGCATGTCAGCAGCTGCTCGAACTGCTCCATGCTTTCTGGAAACGACATTTTTCACGACTGAGTTCAACAACGCCGATGACTATATTGCCTACTTATAACTTATGTATATGTACGTGGATATATACGCGCGAGCGGCGCACTGAATATTCTATCTCCTCCGCGTTGCCGTTAGATAAACGCGAATTATCTTTAAAACGCCGGCGTCGCAGGCCAAGGTAGATAAGAATTCATTCATTTGCGACTAGCAATATATGGGCGAGCATGAGTAAACCGGAACAATAGGCGCGAGAGAGAGCTGTCCTTTACAACGCCGAGTGAAATATTACGGAGTGTCGCGCGTTCGTAGAAAGTTTTTCTTCTTCTTCTTCTTCTTATGCGTGATACAATTTCAAAGAAAGAAAGGTTATTCAATCCACAGGATTTTAGATAAACATATTATATGCTTTCTGGACCGCAGCTTTGCGATAAGGCCGCGCGTAATATATAAGACCTCGAAGCGCATATACCTACGGTATCACTCTAATTTCGGGTCGTGTGTAATCATGCGGCAGAAGCGCGGCGCTGAATCAGCCAAATAAAAATATTGACCGAAGCATAATAACTCTTGCTAAATATTTATATACACACACTCTGTGTCTCCCTCTCTCTCTCTCTCTCTCTCGGGTAATATAGATAAAAAAAAACCCGAGAGAATTAATCCGGCGGCGCTTCGATTTTATTCGAGAGAACGAAGGCATCACGCGCGCACAGGATTATTTCAGGTCTGGCCTCGCGCGCGCAGCGGAACATCCGGCTGCGCGTGGAAATCCTCGGTTAAACTTAAAATGCGCTTTCGCAAGCATACATACGGCCGCCGCTGCCGCTGCCGAGCTTTTTCTCGACGCGAGCGCTCTTGCAGAGTGACGCATGCGATTGATTCGAGATGGTTCGAACTAATATACAGTTTTGTTTATTTACGATACTTGTTGATTTCGTCATCGGGAATAACTTGATGTTTTTGAAATCGATATTATTATATATTATTATTATAATTACAAATTTCCGATGATTCGGAAGAATTGGCTCTCGCTCTTCTCTCTTTTCAGAAAATCGCGAGAGCGCGAGGTTTTATTTTATCTCTCACTCACTCTCAGCTCGCCGTATACGAGTTTTGTTCGTCTCTAAATTTCGCGTTATTAATAACGGCCATGCGCAGCTGTGCCGCTGCTGGCTATACTAATCCTCCGGAAAAACTGACGGACTTTTTGCGTAGATTCGAAAGAACTCTTCTCTTTCTGAATAGTTATTTTTTCAGCCTCGCGCGTGCGACTGTTTTGTTTTCGGCTACGAGTTTCCGCTTCTCTTCTTCTTCTATTTTTTTTCGTTTAAATATAATTTCTCAACGTCAATCGAATCTGAATAACGCGACGACGTCATCTCCATAAAATCCGACGACGACCCCTTTTATAATAATCGCCACGTGAGTGAGTCGTTTATTCTCTCTGTCTCTCTCTCTCTCTCTCTCTCTCTCTTTCTCTCCTTCAAAATGCAAATAAAACAATTAAACGCCCGAGGCGCGCGCGTCACATTGCTAAAGCAATTCGTTAACTCTCGGGGAAAAATCCGCGAGAGATGACAATGGGATTTGCATCATGGGAAGGCGCGCGCGCGGCGAGTGTCATTTGCAAAGATGCACGCTGCACAAAGAATGACCTTCGTCGCCAGACGACAAAGATGCGCCGCAAGCTCGAGAGCAGGAGAGCTTTGTCAGAGTGAGAGAGAGAGAAGCCCGTTTATGCATGCACACTCCCTCGTTTATACCTACTCTCCTATATATACTTTTTCTTTTTTTAAGGCATTTCCGTTTTAACGAGTCCGTCAAATTTTCACGGTACTTGTGCGCGCGCGCGAGCGCGTCAACGCGATACTTATACGACGCGCTGTTTTGTCTTCTTCGTCTTCTTCTTTTTTTTTCT
>UCQR01102902.1:0-15786 GCA_900474235.1 Cecidostiba semifascia | reverse complement strand
ATGCTATAGGGAAAACGAGCTGATTGATACGGCGTAATGGAAAAATTATGCCATTTTCGCGGGACGATGGAGCGCGCGCGGCGGTGACACTTGTGAATTATGCCTCACTCGAGAGAGAAAGAGAGAGGACTTTTAGCTATAGTTTATGTAGTGCGTAGTCGAGCTCATGAATCCTGAATTCGAGTCAGTCATCGGTAGGGGAGGGCTTGATTAAAAAATTTAACTTTTCATACCCGTCGTAAATTCCTTTGTGACGTCGATTCTCTCACTTTCTTTTTTTTTTATTTTGTTGTTTTTGCCGCTATACCGTCGGGTCGCATTACATTGAAAATTGATTTATCGTTTCGCACCGATCTATTATTGACTGTGAAAGTCGACCCTTATTGCGCCGCGCGCGACCATCAATCAAGTTTTTACATTTTTTATAGACTGATGCATATACGTATATACGCGCGTAGTATAACGCGATGCCTGTCCATAAATTAAACTCATAATCAAATGAAATTCAGATCGGATTTGCGCAATCATTTCGTAATTCGGTGTAACGCGCGGTTCTGTCGAAATTGGACGCGAGTGACGGACGTCACTTGTATAATTGCAAAATCTGCTAAAAATTAAGCTTTGAACTTGAACCAGTTGGGCGTATATAATTAAAGTGTATATATATATATACCGAACTCGTAAAATCTCACCGTGACACTTGATTTTCTCTCGAGCTTTTGAAATCGTTTAAAAATTCAAACTCCTGAATACTGAACGAGAGACGAGCCAAAGTCAAGGCGTGTGACGCAGAGTATGTATATCAGACCACACCAGAGGAGTATTTACCCGAGCTTTTCAAAAGCACACAAAACAATTTCATCCTTTCAAAAAATCATGCCCTATATGCACAGATCCAGGCTACAGCCGTCTTAAATTAAACATCGCAGCCAAACCTTTTCTAAAACATGCAAATCTCCTTCCGACTCGGTTATTCATTGCCGTTTGAAAAATTGAATCATCTCTCCCTATTCCCAACTGCCGCAGCAATTTTTCCTCTGTGAATTCTAAACAAAATTGAAACTCGAATAATTCATGCGGTATATTGCTGCGTGTATCACACACACGTCTGATCTCCTCGCACACGAAAAAAGGAAATCAATGTCCCCGACTATACCGGCGGATCTGTATAAAAGAGCACCTATGATTTAATTTGTATATACACATATATACGCGCGAGTAAAGCTCTCTCCGGGATTATATTCATCACACACACGAGATATAATTGCGTGGCGCCCTTCGGCTTTTTCGCCGTCCGATTATCACCGGCGACTAATTTGTAATGCCGACTGTAACCGCGTTAGTGCGCTGCAGTAGCTGCTCTTCGTTTCTTGCGCGTTTGCGCGCGACACTTTGATTAGCTTAAAAGCATTTTTATTTTATTTGTCGACTTTGAAAAATTGCGCTCTTACCCATCAGTACGTCGCTGATGCAGCTACTGCAGCTGGGTGGATGTTATATACGCTTGATGAAAAATAGATTAATCAGCCATTATTGTAAATACACGGGTACAGCCATATCCGCGATGTAATAGAAAACAGTTTTGGACTGGCCTATCCCCTTAATTAAAAATTTCATGTACAATATGTTATATATTATCAAAAAATAAGAAACTTTACACCGTAAAATCAGTTAAATAAGTAAGCACATGTTCAGTTAGACTTTGGGGGGTTAGATTTCTCACTCATTGGCTCACTGCATATTTTACCAACGAAATTGACCAACAAGCTTTGGTGGACTGGCGGCCAGTGTATTATATAGTTGCTTTACTTTTTACCGGTGTTTGCGCTCATGAAATTCTAGAGCGCAACGTGCGTGACCTCGATAAAATTTAAAACGCGCCTTAAAGCGGCCACGAAATTGTTGTACTCACAGCCACGAACGCAGCAAGTCGAATTAACGCAGCGGCACCAAAGTGAGCTAATTTGACTGACAGCCGCGCGTCTCCGTGAACCACGAAAAAGCTCGCGTTATAGTGGGAATATAGTCGTTTAACCGGCTAGTTAAAACGCACGATGCGACCGCCGCTGCGCCAAGGGTTTACGCGTCCGGCCTGTCTCTAACATAAAACTAGAAGCCGAACGCTCGCGCGCGCGCGCGCGCGCCCGCGAGGAAGACCGCTTTATGTTACACTAAACAGGGTTTATGAGCTCTTTAGAAGATTGTAGGATCAGCCGAGAATTCAGCTGGAGGGATGGCTTTACGAGAGGCGGAGTTCTTTATCAGGAAGCGAATTTTGACCGGTCCACTGGGCATTCGAGGACCGTCACCGCATCATTGTCCAACAGAGAGACCGTATATTATATGCTTATTATATGCTTTGAAAATTCTGATTGGCTTGGGATTTATAGCGAGTTGCAATTCTTTTTCTTTGTTCATACATGGACGTTCATAAAGTCTTCGATTCGAAAAAGGGATAGCTCGCGGTGCTGTATACGTATATACTGCACTGAAATTAGCGAAGTATATATAACCAGCCGAGGGGGGGGAGGTCAAACAACGGGAAAAGGCTCGTCGTTGTAAAAAGTCGAATGGCAGCCGTAAAATGAAAAGCCGTTTTCTTTTAGTGTGATCGCAGCGTGGCGGCAGCAGTTTTAATAAAATTTTTTTCCTTTTTTATTCGTCATCGCTCTCTTTATGGGGGATGTTGGAAAATTTATATTATCGCTCGAAAGATTTCAGCAGCCGCTCTTTCATTGTCAGCGCGAATATGTCGCATATCACTGACTGCCGATGAGACGTGCGGAAAAATACGCATGTATACATTTAAACGTTTTTCGAAAAAACAAAAAACAAAACACATGCGTGTGTGGATATACATGTAGGACAATGTTTGCGCAGATGCGAGCGCTGCAGAAGCAACAGCGAATGAAAAGAGCGAAGTAGTGAGTTACGTCTACGAGGAAACGGAAGACAAAGTAGTTAGCGACAAAGAGCCCGAAACGCAGCAAGAGGAACCGAACAACAGTAGTAGTAGCGGTAGCTTTGTAATCGAAAAAACGCAGGAAAATGTGGAACAAAAGGAGGCCGAGGACAAAAACACAGAGTCGCTTGTTTCAATTGGCATGGTGCCGACCACGACGACGACGACGGAGCTCGCAGCAACAAACCTCGACTCGTCGCAAGAAAAAGAAGCGGAAAAAGTCAAAGTACGTTTACAACTTTTCCTCTTTCGCCTTCTTCTTCTGTGTGCTTCCTACACACACACACACACACAGTCGATTTATTATTACCTACCTATCGCGAAGCGCGATATCGCCGAGGATTCGATTTTTTATCTTGTCAGCACCTAGCTTATGTCCTTCGTCATAAATAGCGCCGACGACGACGTTATCATTTTGAGGTGTCCCTCACGCTTCCCCCTCTCCCAATATACCAATCGAACTTATTTACTTCCGCACGCGAGAAACTTTTCAAATAGCTCGGAAATTTCGTTATACACAAAGTTCCCGCTATACTCTCTTCTTTCCGCCCTCCAGACTTCTTTGCTTCCTTTATTTTTCCTCGCGTCGTCTCTTCCGCGCTGACACGAAAAGTCACGGAGACTACTTTTATTTCGGTGTTGTGTGTGTATGTGTATATCTATACATATAAGTGGCTTCTATCACAGCGCGTGCATTTTACCATATTTATTACGCGCGATAATGTGCCTCGCGCGGAGAGTTAGTTCGATAAATCTTTTTTTATATACGATTTGTATATAACTAGACGCGGCGATGTGTATATGTATAGTAGGAGGGATATTGTCGTTTTCAGACTATCCCGGTGCCGAGGGACGAGAGCGAGATGCTGGAAATCATAAAGGAATTCAGACGCCGGGCAAAAAAGTACCAATCGCTCTATCGATATTGGCTGGATACTGCTGACAGGGTAAGAATTTTATATTTAACGAGAGCAGAGTGAAAGTAACGATTCCTGTATATAATATCATCGAGAAAAAAAATGTATAGCTCGTTCTCAAGAGTAAAGCATTACAAGTTGCTCGACACGCGAATTTTCGTTTACACGAAAAACAAAACAGCTCTCACAACTTTTCAGAGATATTCCCGGGTATATATAGCCAGCAAGCAAGGGGGTGGGGGAGAAAAGGCAATTTCAAATACCTACTCGCGGAAAAGGAGCTCAATTTATTTCTAACCTTAGGTAATAGAGGAAATAGCCGGGAAGTCGTCGGAACAAGTGTACACTCATGAAGAAATTCCTCGCTTCTTTTACTTACGGGACGAGCCGGATGACGTTGATGTAGGAATCGAGAGCGACGACGAGGACGAAGAAATAGCGGAGAGCCGGGAACGGATCACTTGCAACAACCTTCATTTATTTTTCAATTTAACGGATGACTCTGACGAAACTGAGAACTCGTCATACGAAATTTAGCGCCGCGAGACAAATGATCCTGTCCGCGGCCTCGTGAAACATTCAGACCCGCGATATTGATGCTATACGATGGTACCTATATGTAACAAAGCCAAAACACTATGTATACATCTCGCTGTAATAATAATAATAATAATAAACGTGTAATAAAAATCTCAGCTCGATAATAGCGCCGCCTCGTCGTCAATGTATAATAATAAACGCGCGAATATATCGCGATGCAGTATTAAAGTCAACGGCGCCCGACGGCGCAGTAAAAGTGAATCGTGTCCCGTCATAATCGCGCCGAGTCCGTCGCCGCGTCCATAGTTGCCCTTAACCCCGGGAGTAGCGGAGAGCACAGCTGCCGGTATACACACGATATACATATACACAGGACTCGACGAAAAACGCCATTGAATAATTAAACGATCGCCCCGACGGTCGAGGCAAGAGCTTTTTGTGCTCCGCCGCCGCTGCACTCTCTCACCTACTTTCGACGTTTCTTACGACGGAATTTCCTCATCCTATTAACGCGTAACCAACGCGTTAATAAAAAGTTTATTGCGCGAGACGTTTTGTTTTCATATTTCCCTCTGTGCATATCAGGCTGGCATGAATAATAATAATAATGATTACACAGACTTCTCGGGAAAATACTTCTCAATCTGAGATATTCCGACGACTAGTGGAATAAAGCCGGCTCTGGTCAGACGAGGGGAATTAGCTTTCGCGCACGCTATACACGCGCAGCGAACGAATAACGTCGTGAAAGCCACGATGGATAGATAAACTGGTATCAGATCGCGTCACGCTCCTAATTCAAATTCAACAAAAACACCTTCTCTCCGCACTCTCTCCGCCGGCATCCGAAATTCGGAAGTTCATTACCGATAACGCCATTACGCTCTTAATTTCTTTCTCGTCACCTCGAGTTCTCGGAAACACTTTAATACACATTCCGCAGAGTAAAGTCTTTGCTCTATCTCTCTGTTTCTCGTAACAGTAGTCAGCCGGCCAGAGCAAATAAATCCGGCGTTCAGAGGACATTTTAAAAATCCCCTTTATTAGCCTTAAAACTTTAGCCCGACTACAAAGTCCACACAAAGTCGTGCGCGGTGTGTGCTTGCTTGCTTGCAATCCTTGTTTGTGTAACGCACGTACAACGTGTGTCCGCCGTATAGCGGTAAACATAAATTTCTCCACGCATTTCTCACGGCAAGCGCAGAGCAAATATGCCCCTTCTACAAACGAGATTGACGCCGAGCTATATAGTACAGTAGTATACAACAAGAGGAAGAAGAAGCAGAATAAGTAATCGTCGAAAGCAGTAGTATAGCTATCGATTAAACCTACTCGCTCTGCTCCGACGCACTACTGTGTATGCGCCCTGATTCTCTCTATGTGGCTTTGAAGGGCGAGCGACTACTACACACACCCGCACACACATACATATACACACATATATAGGGAGCTTTTTCCCGATTTTTTTATTGTTTCCGCTTTTACGGCTGTTTCGCCTTCGTAACGCCGGCGCTTTGACTTGCTAAGCCGTGGGAGTTTTACCGCTCATGTGTGTGTGTGTGTGTGTGTGCTCGCGGGCTTCTGAGAGATACGATGAGAGTAGAGCGGCTATACACTGGCTTTTCAAGGAGCACGCTGATCTTTGTGCTTTGCATCGCGAGATCAAAAGCTTTTTCGGCTTTCGTTTTAAACGAAATTCAATGGGTATAATCGCGGCTTGGCTCGGATTTTTTTTTTTTACTTTGGCGCACGTATCGGGGGATAGGTATATAATTGATATGGGTATGCGTGTGTGTGTGTGTTCAAGTTACGGTCGATGTGACCTGTGCGTGTGATTCGGGACAATAAAAAGGATAAAGCAAAAGTTTATGAATTCGATTCAGGCTAATGCGATGTCGCTGGTGTTTGTCGCCGCCGTTCTATCAAATGTATAAAAAAAGTATCGCCACCACGATCATATCACTAAATTACTTTGTCACATAAATTTATTTATGTTTTAAAAACGCCGAGCTACCCGACCTTTACTGCCGTAAACGAAAGTTTATGGTATATATCGCGCTGGCATGCAAATATTGTAAATCAATATAGCCGTAACGGGCTTTTGTTAGGCATAAAGTAACTTTATTTTTTTTTTCGTTGGATTTTTCGGTTGGCGCGCGAAAGGAGGGGGGGTATTTTTGAAAACGTTCGATAAAAGCAACTGATTAAATTTCAGAAAGAATAATAAATTATACATATACCTTTGTCAGTAATTATTTCGGACGATCGATCGAGTTTTTTCCCCGGTGCGTTGAAAATTAATCCAATCACTTGCAGTATACATTGCATAAATAATTGCACTCTTAATTAAAATAATAATTCAAAATATCCGGCACCCTGTCTTAATTACAAACGTCTCGTTTTTTTTTCCTCAATTAGAGTCGAAAAAAAAAGAAAACATTACCAGTCCGCGCCTACTCCAAGCAAACTCGTTGTTCCCTTACGAGGTGGATACTTCATAATCCCAAATGAGTGTTGCCGGTAGATCTCGAGTTCAATTTTCTCGCGCGACCGACCATAAAATAATTCCATTCTCATTTCCGAGACGAGAGCTGGAATCGAATTAAAAAAACAATGACTGTACCCCTCGAGTCGTCCTCGTTGTCATCCGTTTTCATCCGACTGATTACGCTAATGCATCGGGAGCCGTTTAAACGGTTAAATATAACACAAACCCTTTTATACAGTAGTAGCAGGACTGGCATCGGAGCAACTAAATTAAACGCTCTTACTCTACATTAACCCGTTCCCACGCTCGATTGTCGCGGCGTGCGCGCCGGGCGCGCAATTTAATTGGCATCCTGATTTACGCGCGATAGTCTACGTTCGCGCGACTTGGAAAATTCGTTTTCACGCGTCATTGAAGCGCGAATATCTCATTATCAGCGACCGTTACATCGCCAAGGCGCGGAGAAACAAGCTCGAAGAAAGCGGGCTAGCAGATAGCGATAAGGGCAAACATTTGTTTGGAAAAAAAAAAAAAAATAAAGCAAGTTTCTCTACTATGCACTGCTGTACGCTTCAATTATTCACTGCCGGGAATCCGGGAGAGGAATGGTGCAAGTTTGGTTTTACATTTTCCCCCGGTATTTTCTCCGGAGAGCTGCACAGTGTCTCTATTTTAAATAGTCCCGAATGTTTAGTCGAGATACGCGAATATAATCGATATGAATAATAATATATACACGTAAATCAATGTGAGGTACATGGTATATATTATATTGAAATTTGACAACTCGGATGACAGAGAGAGAGAGAGAGAGAGAGAGAGAGAGAGAGAGCTCTCGCGCGCATTATTATAATACTGCTGATCTGACGTTATAATTATCCAAGCTTTATTCTAGCCGTCATCCTTCAACTTCTTCCGCCAAGTTTATGTAAAGAAGAAAACTTGTAGATATATACAGGAAACTTTAGTCGCGCTTCTAAGATAGATAATAACTCACGTGAAATATAACGTATATTATATTTATTCAAAACTGTGAGCGAGAGATAACAAACTTTCCTTTCATCTATATATACGTACACACGTATATATATATTATATAACTGGAGGAATCAGTCAGTATAGAGCCGCTGTTCTAGTCAGACAGTGCGGAAAATCAGCGCACCATCCATTACGCGCTCGCGTGTGCCATTCTTCCTCGACAACAAGCCGCAGCAGCGCAGTGAATCCATCCCTTACACACACACACACACATACGTCTAAATTTACAACTGAAGAACCGCTTCCACTTTACTGTGCACGTGCAAGCCTGCAATCGCCGAATGAAATAAAAAAAAAACAAAAACAAAAAAAAGAAGAACCATCAAAGAATCCGCGACGGCAATCACAGCTGTGGGGTGCGTAGTATATGTATACATATGTATACGTATGTGCACATATACATATAGGTATGGGTAAAAGGCGCGAGAGAGAATCGCGCGCCTGCGCCCCGCCCCTCGTGAGCAGCGTTAGTCTGCTGCCGGCGGCTACTGCCACCACTTCGCCACCACCAGCAGCGCCCCCCGTAGCTATCCTCTGTCAAAGCCGGAGGTAGCGGGCGCAGTACTGCTACGGTACTCCGGATCTCCGGTTCACCCTCTCCTCACTCTCTCTCTCTCTGTATCTCTGCCCATCTCACTCTCCGTCTCCGTCTCTATCGCTCTCTCTCTCTCACTCTGTAGGTATACGCACGCGGCACGCGTATACGAGATGTGACTCTGTTGTCTTTTTGGTTTTCTCTCGTCGTCGAGAGCTTTTATTTTTTTATTTCACCGCGACCGCCGGAAAGTTTTATATCGCGGTGCGGCACAACAAGTTTCAGTGTGTGATGCGGATTTTTGAATCCCTCGACGACGACGACGACAGCGACGACGACAAAAGTTGCAGTAGTATAAGCTCTCGTTTACCTTCGGAAGAAGCTCGTCGAACTTTTTCATTCGCCAGCTGCGCTGTGTAGCGCCGCGCGAAGGTCAGGAGAGAAAAAAAAAGGGAAGAAAAGGAGAAGAGCAGTTAATCGAGGGAGAAAAAGAGAGAGAGGGGGCGAAATCGACGGGGCAAGTGGGTCATTACACCCCGGGATGCATCAGCGCTGCAGCTACTTAGCGATGAATCGCTTGCCGTCGAGCTTAACGTGATTTATATGCAAACGCGCGGCCCGCGCGCCGGTAATTGGACAATCGTCGGCGAATAAATTGCCTCTAATAGAGGAGCGAGAGAGAGAGAGAGAGCAAGCTACTCTACCGGCCTTGATAATGAAATCAGCCGTGACGTGGGCCCGTCGGCAGCTCGTGTGCGGCAAAGTAAGGATATGGAGTGCGCGAGTATCGGATATCAACACGATGGGCTGAAGAAGAAGAAAAAGAAGAAGAAGAGAAAGAAGCTGCTGCTGCTGCTGATTATCAGTTTGTGGTGATAGCAGGACAGGCAATTATGGGATGCCTGATGCAGAATCGGGCCAGGATGCGTCGACGCTGCTCGAGGGGGACGTTATTGTTGTTGTTGTTTTCGTGCCGCCACTGCTAGTGTTTTCTTTCTCTCTCTCTTTCTGTTGGAGATCGTGGAACTCAACCGAGGGGAGGTGAGTAGCAGTGAAACTTGTGTGTGTGTGTGTGTGTGTGTGTGTTTCTTGCGCTAGAAGCGATTAAAGTCCTATCTGCGGCTTTTTGCCCCCAAAGAGTTCTATAGGGCCATTAGCGTGCGGGGATTTTTCAATGGCCGGAATTTTTTCTCTACTGCTATATATACGATGCGTCACACGGTTATTTGATCGATAATGTAACGAGAGAGAGGCTGAAGTATTGTTATGTATAAATATAGGAGTTTATTACGGGATGTCGCGTGCAAGGTATATAAAAACTTCATCGACGAGCGCGCATTATACAAGTAATAATAGTTTATCATATGTATCTGATCGAAAAATTCAAGTCGTTATCATTTACCATCGCGGTAGCGAGTATTTCGAAATAGAGCGGGCTCGAGCTTTTTGGCATTTGAATTTCAAAAGCAAACAAATATATGTAAAACTGTTAAAGTCATTTACATTATTTGCAACTCGCTGACTTTCCCAGCGCTACCGTTATACCTTTTTATACCCATCAGGCAAAGAGCGGTAAACTCGACTACAAAGGAATGGTTAGTACAGTCATTTATAGGCATTAACATTCGTTACGAGAGACGAATGAAAAAACGACTTTACCTCGTTTACTTTATTAAAAACTTGGGAAAAAAAAACCCTAGTGAACTTTCGACGATTGATTAAGCGCGCCTAATGAAGTTTTCAAAAATAAGTCGTAACCTCATTATCGAAACGTTTGCCACACGCAACTTTCTCGATGAAATTAAATTTAGTAATTGGAGCGCATATCGCAAAAAAAAGCCTACCACACGTTAACGCACTGGTTTTATATGACCGTAGCGGCGCGTATACTTGAATTTCCTAAACCGCGGGATATCATGCGGTGCGATTCTCGTTTTTTCGCTCTGCATGTCTCCCCGGCATGTCGTATGCAAAGCACGTTGTAGAAACCGTCGTCTTTTTTCCAACAAACAAAAAAAAGCTCGGTTCGCAAGATTAAAAGCTGGGCTTTTCGCTCGTTGTTTCAAAAGACAATAGATGAGCGTTGTTCGAAACAATAAAGTAGCGTATACTTATCGGGAATCGATCGAAGTTTGAAATGCATAGAGTGCGCATAACGACAGTTGTTGCAATCAGCATCAATTTCTATGCAAATGCGTCTTAATTTTTCGTCTTTCTTTATCGCCGAGACTCAGGCATCAGCATCACGACTGATATATCGATTCGGACACTATATATAACAGATAATGGAAGAACTAATTAAACGAGTGGTATTATAACGGAAAAGCTCGTCTCCCTCCTCTCATTACGCGGGAAAATTCAAAAAGTTTCATTCGATCGTTCCTGTACGAGAATAACATAATAACTTTGAGCAGCCGCCGCTGGGCAAATTAAATCCCGAGGATATAATAAGGAGCATCCGAAAGGTTATTTTTCGCGACAATCTCATCTGCGAGGCGAGCTCGAACTTATCGGCGACGGCGGCGGCGGCGGCGGCGGCTTCATTAAAGGCCGGAACTCGCAGATTTGACAACTTCGAAAGCTGGGCGGCAAAGTTTCGCAGAGTGAAGAAATCCTTCTTAGCGCCCGATATGCTGATGGAAACTTCACGCCGAGAGCTTTCAACTCGGCCGACTATTGAAAAGCCGCTTGTATACTTTAATTTTCATAATCATCGCGAAAATTACGCTTCGTCATCGCGGGGCGCCGGGGAAAAAGTTTCTCTCTTGAAATTCGTTCGCGCCGAGTTCGCTATAACTGATTTATCAGCGCGCGAGATGGACTATATTCTTTCATCTCGCTAATTTAAGCTCAAGTCCGTTTGTTTGCTTGCTGTTTTTCTGTATTTATAAAGCTCCGTGTACATTTGTTGCCGAATAAATCGACGCCTCGCGCGAATAAGGTTAATTAATTTAGACGCGAGTCCAGAGAAAGAGAGAGAGTGTACTCGCGTTTTCGGATACGCGCGTGCGAAAGGCTTTGAATTTATCGCTCTCAGGAGATACGTCCGATACATTACACTGATTATTTTATCAATGTAATGTATCGTGAAATGTAATTTAGCGTAAAATATATACCGTATGTATATATACACACGCGCGTTACGAAATTTAATTTATAATGACACACGCACACGGTCATCTCGCAACGAGGGGCTCGTAAAAAGAATCGCTGATGTTTAAACGACGACGAGAAACTGCTCGTTGTATATGCAGGCTTATTATCATATTACGGAGCTTCCCATTTGCAAAATTCGAAAAGAACGAGCGTCCGATAATAGGCGAATAAATTTCAACGATATGACCGCCCGACAAGCGTAAAAGATAATAGAAAAGATAGCACCGCCGCATGTGTATATGTATATATTAGTACGTATAAAACGCAACGCACGAAACAGAAGTTAATTAATACCCTCTATCTCTCTCGATTCAAAGAGCCGGTGAAAATTCAGAAAGCAAACTGAATTTATCACTGGATAACCGGAAACTCGAGCAAACATAAAAAGCCGAGGACGAAAAAAAAAAAAATGAAATCGATTTGCCGACGACGAAAAAAAAAATATACACACGGGAGAAACGTGTATAACGATTTTAACGTGTGTGGGCGTTTTTTATGCATGAAAAGTTCATTAGATCGCGCGCGGGCATAAAGTGCGCGCAGCAGTAAATTGGCAAACCGGCCGAAACAAACGGTGAGCTAGAGAGAAAGAGTCGCGATTAGCTCCTATACGGTACATACACATACACACATACACCTAAAGCAATTAGAGCTTTCGACCCTTTAAAAAGCGCGAGATTTGTCGACGACACACGAGGAAATTGATTGTCGCGCTGGAAATTTCTCATCGTCTCTCGTGTGCTTTCCTTCGCGAAATCTGGTATTTGTCCCTTCGCGACGATGTAGAAGAAAAACTTACAGTCTCTCGCTGGGGGTAATGTAAGTGTTTTTTGAGCCGGTCGCCGTCGTGTCGGATAGCTGCCGAGAGACAAATTTAATTGCGGCTTTTTGTGCGGTCTCTACTGCGAAGCTTCGTTCTCGTTACGTCGGGACATAATTCATGTTACCTGTATCATGTACTATCGTATTTATAATAAAGTGACCAAAATTGGAATAGGGATTGACACCGCGTTAAAAAAAAAGCAATTAATCCGAGTAAAAAAAAAATTCAGTCAAGAACAGTTACACACACGGGCACAATAATACAAAAAAAAAGAACTCGATCCATTTCCACGTCCCGTCCACGTCCTCAAAAATATCGGCCTGTCTCGCGCCACCAACGTCATTCGTCCCTTACGCCTTGTCAATTACAGAAATACGTTCGTCTCTACATCCTCCCTCTCACAGTTTATTTTTTTACACTCACGCATTGTCTCTTCCAGAGATGTATATATATATATATATATATAGACACAGCAGCAGAACCAAGATCGTTCCTTTCGCACGATTAATGTCATCCGTCGTTCTCAGAAACGCTCGGGCGTAATTCCTGCTTGTTGTATACACGCTGTGTGTCTGAGGGACTATATACGCGTCTAGAGTAGTCCCTCCGCGCGACATCGCGGCCGACCGACTTTGGCTTCTCCGCACACGCACGTATATACGTTCTTCTCTGTCCTAAAAAGCCAATGACAAATGGCGACTATATTCCCCCGGTAGGCGCCTCCAGCGTTGTAATGCACTCGCTTTTCATCTTCGCTTCTCTCTAGTTGTCTATCTTCGTTGTTCCCGGTCTTTTTGCCGTCTCTGTACATGTATATACAGCTGACGAGGGAAAACAACAATAACGACACGTACACTCTGTTCTTCGCTCGCCGTTGCTATGGTTCTTGTCGCGAGTCGCTTCGCGCTAGTGGCTTTTTTTAGGGGGGAGAGGAAACGAGGGTAATTAGCGGCCAAGTGTCGATTTGCTTTGAAAAATTTCGCGCGGCTTTTTGTTCGCATGCGCGTTTTGGGGGGGAAGGGGAAAAAAATTGGATATTTTTCTGTGCGGAGAGATGAATTGGGGGTTGTTATTTTCGAGTGCAGCTTCGAGCTCTTGAAAATGCATGGATTTCGGAGAAAAATATTGTTTTATTATCAATTTTGATACGTAAGCGAACGAGTGTGTATTTTTTTTTGTTTTGAAAGCAAATTGAATAACAATGAAACGGCACATAAAACTCTCTTCCAAAAGTCGATCGCGAAACAAATATGAAATCCCTCCAGTTGAAATTACACGCACGCGAGCGCGCGCGCGACAGGACTTTTAATTACAGAAACAGCGCGAAATTAATAACCTACTTTTTCAATTTAAACTCGCGGCGAACGAAGCAGCTAATTAAAAAATAAAAAAAAAAAGTGAGAGGACTCCCATCGAGGAAGCTAATGAATAACATTCAATTATACGCCTTTCGCCTACAGCCACGGCGATTCTTCTCCCAAATCCTGTCCCGCTGAATCAAGCAATTCCCGAGAGAGGCTGTATCCCGGCGACACCATAATTCCGAGCCTCTCTCGATCTAAAAGCGGAGGCGTGAGAATTAGACGAAATTAGATCTTTTGTGCGCCGGATGAACGGCTGCACACAGAGCCGTCAAAGTTTTCCTTCGGCGCGAGAGAGAGAGAGAGATAGATAGAGTATAGAAGACGCGCTCTGTATATACAAGCAAGAGTAGTTCAAAGGGTGGGGGCAGTAAAACCGCGTCGGTGTACTACAACTATAGCTGTCCTTCTCGCCTTGCTGGTGTATAGCTTAGAGAAGCGCTCTCTGGCATTGAAAGCGCCATACGCAGCTGCAGTTGGAGTGTGTCGAAGGTTCTCGCTTCAAGTTTTCAAGTGCTAGTCGAGCAGAGGGAGAAACTTGGCCAGTCCCGAACAGGAGGCTTGAGAATATGTTGTTCCCTCGGAGTTTCGGCTGGGGTATATACGTATTGTGTGTAATGGGCCGTGCGCAGCGCGTATACCTTTGCTTCGACGAAATTTCATCGTTTATAATTGCGCTGAAACGTAAAGGCTTTCTGTTAATCGCTGCGCCGATGCGAACGAGAGGATCATACAAGTTATTTATTTCGAAGAAAAAAACAGTGCCTTTGTCTTCTCTATTCATCTCGCGCCTCTTTAACAGCCGATAAAAACGTCAGACCAGCACCATAAAGCATAATAATATCGGATATCTCGTTGATTCGGCATTCATCGAAGAAAGCCTCCCCGGTGAGTTATAAATCAGCGACACGCCCCCTTCGAGCCCATAACTCTCTCCGGTTTTTGTCCTCGCGTGTCTGCAACGCAGCGTCACCTAATTCCAATGCGATTCCAGCATCTCTGGCCACCAGTACGTATATATAGTCCAGCCAATGCCATCAGATATATGTCTCTCTCTCTCTCTGTCTCAAGATACCGCTGTAAACTCGAACAATTAAGTCGCGGACACCTCAGGCTCGCTACGTATGAAGGTCGTCGCCGCTATCGCGCGTATATAGTGTGTCGTCGTGTCGGTTACCGCTGGCGAATTGCCAGGAGCGTTCCAACAAGTGTTCCATCCGGTGCTGCCGGTTACCGCAGATATCCAGCAGTGTGCCGCCGCCCGCCTCTCCCGTCGATCCTCGTGCGCTTTCACTCAGCCACCGTTTTTTTTCGCTATATATAGGTATAGCAGCGCGCGTTGATACGTGTATTATCTACTGTGTATATTATAATCATTGGATAAGGGATGAATTCGAGGGTGGACACTTTGAGGAAGGAATATGTATACGTGTGTATTTAGTATATTGGAGAGAAAAGCGAATAAAGAGATAAAAGAAAAGAGACGAAGCCAACTCTCGGAGGCAGTAAAATCCTTTGACACTATCTTCCAGCCGCTGCGCTGATTCATATAAATTTCCCGCCCAGCCACTCTTTCTCCGCGGTACGCTCTCTTGCGCGCGCGCGCGTCGACGAGCTTCGTATTTTTAAAGCCTTTTAACGACCGTACTAGTTTCCCCGAAGTTTTACCTTTAATCTATGTATATACATGCTCAGGGTCATTCCACTTAAGTTAATGGTTCTCGCGGCGCTTAATACCGGCGCTGTGTAGTTTCTCCGGGAATAAAAAAAAAAGAAACGAGAGACTCCACTGCATCAGGAGCAAGAAGCAAAAACCGGGTCGTCACGCGCGTTAACAATACGCGTAAATCTCGTCGGCTGTTGCGCAGCAGCATTATAAGCAAAGTTTGTGTCGGTGATGCGATGAAAATGCTGTTATAGCCCGCGAAATGGTCGAAATGTGTAATAGGGAGAGAGAGAGAGAGAG
>UCQR01102896.1:0-13238 GCA_900474235.1 Cecidostiba semifascia | reverse complement strand
CGGTGAGCATCGGGAACTCGAAAAAAAGGGAATTCAATTCTAGCTATTATGTCAACAAATTAATGACAGTTCATCACTTATTTGTTATTGGAGCATGAACCGGCTTAGCATCAAACTCATTAAAGGTCTATTATTTATTAGTTATCTCTTAGTGTGAATAATTATTCTTGGTATGGGTGATATACAAGACCTGTTATTTCTAGAACAAATATTATTTTTTAAGTAGAAAAATAAATACAATACTATAACTGAGTAATAGATAATAAAACCTGCAAATCTATTAGTTGTGTGTAATAAACTATTAACTGTGACTCGCGCAGTTGTAATTATATGTTACAGTATAGATATTTTTTTTCCAACTTTTTATATATGCCAACGTGGAGTAAAAACTCGGGACATTATCATTGCGGCTCCACAAAGAAATATTACTCTGCGTATAACTAAGTAGTAAAAAATAAGGGATCTATATCATAAATAGACACGCTTAAAAAATTGATCTATAATAAAGGATAACTTACAAATCTACTATCAATTATATAAACTGCTTAAACGCACAATGTATCCGGAAACAGCAATACAAAAAAATTCCTTAAAAAAAACGAAATGCATGCAATACGTATCTTTACGCTGCGTCATCATCAAATATACCGCACGCGCGCCGACTCTCAGCTTCTTACCTGAACCCACTATAATAAACACGTGTACAAAAGGAAAAAGCTCCGTCCAAATAATACCTACTATAAATTAATAGATTCGAATCGACAAATTGGGCAACGTTAGCCTACTATATAGTATTATGTATAGTAATACACAATCAATATTCCCTCTCGCCCCTATATCATCCATAATAATCGACGAGGCTCGGCGCATAACGAGAAAAATAAAGCCCATTATATGTATCCCTTCTCTTCCTGTTCCCCTTCCGCAGTATATATAGCCATCGAATTACCACATATATGCGGCACACGAACGCATAAACGTCGCCACGCGCGCTCATATATTGCCGCCTCGCGAATAAGAATCACGATGAAAAGAACACACGCGTATATTTTCTTTCTCTCTCTTTCGGACCACCGACTGTTGCCCGAGGCAACGCAGTACTTAAGTAAGAGTGTCGGCTCTCGTTTGTTCAAAGATTTTTTTTTTCGGACGGGAGCAGTGGCCTCCGATGCTTCTTCTTCTCGACGTCTGTATATACACACTTTACTTCTCGCATTTCGTTAATCAGAGGAAGCAGCTTCGGAGTGTGCTCAGACGCTGATGCGAAAGCTGCGGAGCTTTCCGTTGTTGAGAGTTGGCCCGTGTAGTTTCTCGGCCGATTTATATATGTGTGTGTGTGTGTGTGTATTTTTATTTGCAGGAAAAATCGACAAAGGGTGTGCGCTCGTTTGCTCGTGGAGCGAGAGGAAATGTTCGTGCGCGTGTGCTAATCCGTCATTGTATATCGCTCCTCTGATGTATACTATATATATGTTATTGTTGAGAAGCTTTTATTGATGCAGCCATACATCATCACGCAGTTGTTTTCGGTGGTAGAGCTATCGTTATGGGGATTTCCTGTTTCTTTTGTATAATATCAAACTGAGCATAGCATTAAAAAATAATTTAATCTGAAATAAAATGTCAACTCGAGTGGGTGTATGTTTCTGACGTCAGAAGGCATTGTCTGACGTGCGCTATATATATACTTGGAGACGTGTATGAATTTCACGGTGAGAGTATTAGTATAAGGGTTCCATAGTATATAACATGGCGTCATTCAAGGAAATAGCTGTCAATTTGCCAAGAGATATATATTCGTGCCCTCTTGTTAATAAAGGCTCGGGTACGCGTTTTTATTCAACTTCTCCTTTGTCGTATAATGCGAACAACACGAGAATAAAAATTTGAACGTACAGTTGCTCCGTGGCATTTTCAAATACTCAGCTTTTTTTCCTAAATTGAATTACCTGTGTATACATAGTCCATTTGCATTTGATTGGAGAAGATTGATTCGATTGTGATTGTCACTTGCTATAACAATCACGCATTCTTCAGCCTTTTATGGATTTAATATCATGAAAATGATATTCCATTTTAGATTCAAACAATCTATTAGCACCAGCACAATGGCTCATTACAATGTCATAGAAAGATTTTCATTGGTTAAATGATTACATTATCTCGATTGAGATATATAGATACATTGAATGATTCATGAGTATATGAAATAATAATCACAGATAAAATGAACAATCGTTTTTTATTATTACGAATCAAGCTTGTATATACAACATAATAACAAACGTATAGTAAAAGTATAAGTTTGACAGAAAAGAAAAAGAAAAATTTCAAATTAATAAGCCGAAAATAGGTCAAACTCTCCTCCATCAGTAGTTGTAACCGCGAAGTCTTCCGTAGTAGAAAGCCGGCCGGGGTAACAATCCTGGCATGCCATAAGGATAACCAGCGGCTATTCCTCCAAAGCCACCGCGCTCGAGATTTCCTGTAGGCAGAAACGAGCTGCCGCCATAATACGAGCCCCAAACGACGTCATCGTCGACCTCCTCCGAGGAAACAGGCAGTGCCAGTCCGGGCGTGACGTCAGCGGTGTAAGGTTCGTACCGTCCATAGCCGAGGGCGTACTGCGGATACTCCTGATGCGTATATATATATGCAGCATGCGGCAAAAGGAGAGAAGAATTTAATGAGATTCTCTATTCTCTGCAGTCATTCTTCAAGTGGAAAATGCAAAAGGAGGGCGAGGTTCCATTGGGATATATCGCTCTCGGGTATATTATACTACAAATATATGGGCGTTGTTTTTGTTTTGATTTGCGCCGCCGCGTGTGTGTTCTGATGTTATTCTACGGGATGAGTAAGAAACAGGGTCGTGTACGAGGAATACAGATGATGTTTAACGATGCTGATGGTAACGCGCGAGAGGTGTCGATATAGTCGCGCTTTCGTTACAAAGTGCTCTTTTTTTGTGCTGATGCGGTATAGACTTTTAGGTAGAAGCGAGAAAAACGGTTTTCTTTACGACGCGCGGAGAGTTGAAAGCTTATATATATCAGCGACCGTGAGCTGTATTATTAGTTGTTTTTCTATGCGGTTGATGTTTACTGTAGGAAAATAATCATTGGAGTAACAAAAACAATATATAGCAAGAGTATGTTTATATTGTGTTTCTCGTATTGTGTTTATAATATTATGATCCTATCTTATTAATTAAATTAGATAAGAGATATTTTAAAAGCTGCGAAACTTTTTGAGAAACCTCGAAACATCAGGATTCAACGTATTGAATATCCAATTTTGTTGGTAGCGATGAAAAGTTAAAAATAGCTCGAATAAAACTTCTTACCGTCCCTATACTATACGCGGAGTAGGAAGAAAAGAATTCAAAAGGGCCGGCTTATACAACATAAAAATCCTAAGTATCTTCGTGGTGCTGCATTCCTAATTTTCAGCGATAAGTGTTATTCGCGTTTCTTCTGCGAAATTTTCTATAGATAAATGGCTCCCAAAAGATATAAATACTCAAAACAAGCTGATAATAATCCATTCCGTTATATAGAGTCAATAAATATCCATGACAAAACTGCGTTCTCGGCCCCTCTATTCAAACCAATAACTCCATCAGCAATTATTTCCATCTCGCGATTCATCCCCCGAGTCTACTAACAACCCCCATCAGTTTACCAAAAAAAAGCCCCTAACGAAATCTCCCCTGCAATCACGGACCACCATATAAGCTGACCACGTAGACGCGAGCCATAACTCTCGGCAAGCCGGCGGCGGCGCATCAGCCTCACGTCAGAATCTCCGCGCGCGTTTGGATATAATATAGGTATATATACGTCATATTTTAAGAGCATCACACAAGACGCGTCTCGAGAATAAACTCACGTATCCAGTGGCGAGTCCGTCGCGGGCGTATAGATTGCCGACGCTGCCCGCGTAGGCAAGGGGTGAAAGTGCACCCGAGCCAAGCGTAGCTGTAACGGCAAGCGGAAAGCTGTCCGCGTAAGCACCGCTCGAGTGGTGAGCGTCGCTTATTTCCCTCTTGGCGGATGAAGACGACGCTGCGGCTGATAATCCGACCAGGAGAAACTGCAGCTGGAGAGACTGTAAGAGAGAAATGGGCGGGAGGATGCAAAGTTGAAATTAAATTTTATATATACTTTTCATCGAGTTGGATACTCTGAACTATATATAAGGCTATCGTTTGATGCTATAATGAAACCGTTATGAAGTCAAAGCATCTTGACTTTTTTTATGCTTGAGAGTCGTGAGAATTCATCGAACTTTAATATTAAGTCAGTGGAATGTCGATGAGTAAAATATAGTCGATGAATTTATATTAGTTTAACGCAATTTTAATAATAGCTCTTCAATATAAACTATTTGTTTATTATACAGTTCGTATATGCAGATAGAAGAATCCAATATGTTTCCCGACGATTAGTTTTCTCTTTTTATACTTAATGTAAAATATAAATGTGCAGTATATTCCAACCTTAAACATCCTGTATATGACAACGACTCTCGTACACTAATGGCATACAATAAAGATCGTAATGTGATTTATATACTACGCGTCATCGGGAAAAAATCATTCGGCGTTATATTTTGCTCAGTGTCATTGCGCAGATTTCTCTTCCACATATAATATAAAGCACACGGGCATAAAAAACGCATCATGTGCACAAATGCATAATCATTGTATAATACATATTAGAAATAAATATTTGCTCCATATATACAATAAACGTCTGTTATACATATTGAAATTTCCTCAATAATAGACTTCAAAAATACAAATTAGTCTTGCCATAAGTTTCACTTGCGCATATAGGAAAACCGGCAACTATAATGTGTAAGACGAACTACCGGTGGAGAAACATGTAGTGTTATATAAGATTTAAAAAAAATAGAAGCAAGAAAAAAATTACTTCTGTCACATATGAAAGAGCGTCATGCACGAGGCGCAGCGTCACGTCGTTTACGCTTGCGCAAATAACGATATAGAAGAAAGTTCAACCTGCCGCGTTATACACAACACACAGACACCTGCATATTATGTATATATGTATATAGTCGGCTTCCGTAAGAGCGCATCGCGCGCGTTTTCTCACGTTTTAAATTCATAATATTCCTCGCGCTCGAACGAGTTTGTTAGCCATTATGTTAATTTCATTAACGGCCCGGTCGAGGCTCTTCAATTCATCTTTGTAGGCCGCGTAATTGGAGCATTCTTTTTTTTTCATCGAACGATGAGTCTATGAATCAAGCATTCGCCTGCCGGCTGTGGGTAATACACCGTGACTGCACTGTCTGAGAAGTGATTATAGCTCTATTTATGACGAGATGCCTAACTGGACGTTTATTATGATATTTATACGTGTATACGTATATTGTTACGTGTATTGATGTGAAATTTTGATATTCGTTGAATTCATTGATTCTTTTTCTGAGCCGTTCATCTTCTTAGTTTTCCACTTTGTGTATTTTGTAAGTGTTATTCAAAATAGATAAATTCTGTCGATGCTTAAGATTTCAACGTCAAAAAAAAACCATCATCGTAGTGAAGTGCTTACAACAACTTTTCAAGTCTATACACATATACACATCAATATACATCACCTATACACATCAATCTTTTGTCTTGTAAACAAACGATATTAGCATAGCAGTTCATTACTATTCCGTTTCACTCGTTTGCCATGATACAGATACTTCATTTATTCGTATTATGTATACATTCACGTGTTTGACAGGAAACGCCGGTAAACATAATTTAAAAGGTTTTACCCTAAAGCATAAATTTACATCAGACTCAACATATACAAGAAATAAGCTTCAAAACTCCTAAAAATTCCCAATTTTCTCAAATTTCATACCTAAATTACAAAACACACAATAAAAGTCTCGTCTAGCACTAATTATACACGCGAACTTATAACACCGCGGTCTACGCAGAGATATGCGAGCTAATCAAAGTCGCTCCACTTAAATCCTTTCACGGGCAACTATATAGCGGTTCATTTGTTTCTGCGCTCACCAACTCGCTCGCGAGAAAAAAAAAACGAAGCAAAAAGCCGAGCTCGAGCTTTGCGCAACTATATATAAAATATCACACGCGATCGTCGCTCGAAAGAAAGAAAGCACAAAAACGCGCGCTAGAGGTCCTTTGAATCTGTGACATTTCTAAAACGCGCTCCTTGAGTTCCGTTTCGAAAGCCGCAAGCGTTTGTCCTTCTACAAGAGCAGATCACTTGATTCTTATATATAGGCGTCGTCGCACAGCGTGAGCTCTATTCGTATATAATATTATAGATGAAGGTTCGCGCTCGGGCAAGGATGACTGAGAAATCGATCAGTGTGTTTACGCAGCTGCTGTGTATATTATGACTTTTTTTTTGCTCGAGTATAGAAAAAAAAAAGTTTCTTCGGACTTGGTATAATCATGCTTGTTTACTGGAACCGTTTACTCAATTTTAATCAAAATAAATGTTGCATTATAGAGATGGAAAAAATATAATTTTTTTTTTTTAATTTTCGTTAAACGTGTAAAGAGCTTTTATAAATCACTCAACGTAAAGCGGGGATGAAGAGTATAAATCATATATTTTCTGCACGTGGCAAAACGCGAAACATTGATCACTGCAAGTAAATACAAATAACCGAGGAAAATGCAGATTCAACAGAATTTCTTTTTTTTTTGCCTTTTTATTGACATGTATCATGACAGTTGTTTACAAGCTTTACAAATATATAAGATTTATTACATCAGTTTGGGGAATATATGTATGGGTAAATTGTTACAATAGATACATATACATGTGTATAATTGCGCATTTGTGTATTTTTCATTTTGTTCATTTTTTTGCTGCGCAGTAAGTATAATGACGTAGTGTGGATGTAACGCATCGATTGAACGCCATATAATGCGATTCGCGTGCACACTTCTAACCACATCCAGTTATTATATGCTTGATATGTATTAGCAAAAAGGTGTTAAAATATATGTATAATCTTCGATATATAATATAAAGGTATAAAAAATATAGATTCGTACACGCAGTGCACCAAAGTACAAACAAACAAACTTCTTATTTGCTATTATATGTATTCGTATAAAATTACCTTTATTCGTATATATAATAATATATAAATTAAACTATAATAATCTTCGTATATGATTTACATGACCTACAAAGGATTTGTTACGTATATAATTAGTAGGCGGCGAATAACTTCCACATATAAATGCTCTCAAGTCGTAAAAATGCATAATAAAAGTTCGCTTCGAGGGCGGAGAGAAAGAGAGAGAGAGTATAAGGTTATATATACAGGGAGACGCACTCTCACATTCTATATACGAGTGACCTTAAGTGAAATCGCGATACTCTGCGCGCGCGTCCCCTTTTCATATACTACACCCCCGTCGCGTAAAAGAGTGAATTTCGATTTTTAATGCCGCCCTTCTCACGTTCACCTTACATATAGCGAATAAAATTCATCTCTAACTGCTTCGTCTCGCCATTTTATACGTCTCCGTGATAACAAAAAAAAAAATGATAAAAATATTCTTTGTCAATTTTTCCCAACATTGCGAAACTACGTAATTACGGATTTCTTAAATTTTTCCCGCGGCAAAATTGAAGGGAGAGACGCACTCGTTTTCCGCGTCACTCGGAGATCAATGAGAAATAGAATCAAGCGAATCGAAGGTATATAAAAAGAATTAAGAAATACGTTATACATTATAATATAGTTACTCTCTCGATAATAAACGGCAGTAATAGCTAGCACAAACTTACAAGTAATTTCACTTTCAATTTCGATTTACCTATATATAATATATGTCTTCGAGCCAAGAGCCGTACATCGAGATGTCTCATTATTACATAATCATCTCGAATTTCCCCGAGTGAAACCACTATCACTACGATGTGTCTCCTCTCGCCAGTGAGCTTTCACCCCGGGAAATTCAAATTCCAGCCACATTAAGAGTACAAAGTTCGATCGATCGAAAGAACACCACAAACCAGGTCTTTCGAACAAACGAATTCTCACATACCAATATCAAACTCTACCACAGCTCAATGTACGCCTCTACGCTCGAAAAATCTCAATCAAGTATTTAAAGTATAGTATACACGCGGCCGTTGCATTTTGTACAGACTGGATCCGGAGCTTGGATCCTAGACACGGTCGTCAATATAATAACAGATGCGATTTAGGGGAGATGCTCGTATCCGTAGTACTCGGGCGTGTGGTGGACGTACTTGGGCACCGGATGCGGATGCAGCTGAGGTCCGACCTTCTTGACGACGGCGTTGAAACCGTTGTGGTCGTCGGCGGTGTACTCAACGATCCTGACGCTACCGTCGGGCTCGTTGACGCTGTAGGAGCCATGGACGACATCACCGTCGCGCACCTCGTGCTGTGTCTTCACGTCGCCGGTGTGAGGGTCGTGCACGCCGTAGTTGAACGTGTATTTCGGGTGGGACTGAAAGCAAAGGAGCGAGATTTTTTTTTTAAATATTTTTTATGGTTTATTATAATACCCGCAGACAAATGCGAAAGAAAAGGAACCAGCTGAGAAAAGTATAATGTTAAGCTATAGCATCAGTGTCATTCGTAAAGCATAATATCTGGAAGCTAGATATGGCCTCTTTCGTCCAGGTTTATTATATCCTTCGTCGGTATAAAGCATGGTATATAAGGACGAACGCGATAATAGGCTTTCATGTTTATCGCGGTGCGATAAAAGTATTCGCGATAAAGGAGAGAGAAAGAGAGAGAGAGAGGAGAATCTCGCGTGACTTTGCGTCGTTGCATCTGTGAGAGAGAATTTCACGGGCGAACGAAATTTTACGAAAAGAGAAAAAAGAAAACGAAAGTGAAAATATTGCGTCACACATCGAGCGCGTGCGCGTCATAATAACGCCGAGATTATGATTATGCAGCCGCGAGAACGTGTGTTCTTAAAACACATACCCTCTCGCGCGGTTATATACTTTTGTATTGTAACACACTGACCGCTGACGAAGACTGACGATCTCGTCTGTTTTGCCGCGCGCGCGCACGCGTGGTGAAACGTGCCGCGCGGAAGTGCGTTAACCGAGGATTTCGAGCTCATTTATCGGAGGATTCGGTTTCACGAAAATTTATGAGGTCACTTTTTTTTCTTCCTTTCACGTGTCTTCCACTCTGTCATTGATTTTTTCGCCATCAGCAAGGGGGAAAAATGACACGATTTGCCGAGAGAGAGAGACAGAGAGATGAGAAATGGAGGTCGCGAATCGTTACGACGACATGCTCTGCTTTAACGTAACATATTCCTGTCGAGATAATACAACGGAGGGGAATTTTGTAACAATCGGAACGCGATAGAAAAATTCAGATCCTAGTTAACGGACTGTCTTCACGACTATTATCTAATTGTAACTGTGTATGCACGTCATTCCCCTTGATACTTTCACCTTTCCAATGGAATTCCTTTCAATTCTCCGTTCTTGTTTACCCACAGTAAAACGTCCCGCGCGGCCGAAGCTATTCACACATCACGACTCGAGAGACAGTCGTGAAATGCATTCGTACATATACAGCACTGTCTTAGGTATACACTTCATAAAAGCCGCGAGAAAATAAAAGAAAACAGGGTATACGCGTTACATAAGCCGTATATGTGCAGTGTGTTGATACTATTTATAGCAGGTGCATACGTATAGCCGTAATTAATTACGTTACACGCGACGAGGTATATATACGTCATAAAAAGTAACCGAGAGAGAGACTGATGATCGACAACAATAGCGAATAAAGCCGGAAAAGCATCTCTCTACGTGTGTCACCCGTGCGAAGGTACTCAATCCCATAGGCATATAAGATTTCCGCAATAGACAATAAGCTACATCGCGTGTACATTTCGCAATAATAAGACGCGAGACGAAAAAAAAAAGAATCAACAGAAAAGATCCTCCGAATTGCAAAACTACATCCTTCGCTCAACCGTATTGTATATATAGGTATACACGCCGGTAGCGTATATCCTGCAATTATCAAAGCCGACACATCGCTTATGCCGCTCGCGCGCACACACTCCATCCTTTCGAATCCCTTGTGATGCGAGAGAGAGAGAGAGAGTCGAGTTATATCTCGTGCGGTAAAAAAAAGGCGAGGAAAAAATCCGGTAGAGCCCAGACGCGGAAAATGAACAGCCGGAGAGAGGAATTAGAGAGAAAGAGAAAAAGAATGAGAGAGAAGAGTAGACTTACGTAATAGTCATGATCGTGGTCGTGATCGTGATGGTCCAAGTGAGCTTTGTGGTGGTACAGCTCGTGATGAGGTTCGGACAGAACGTGATGATGAAGGGGAGCTGCCGAGACGGCGTGGATGGGTACGGCTACGGTCGGTAGGACGGCATGAGCATCGTGGTAGTCCTCCAGGGCACCGTAGTCAGCGTAGGCGTGCTGGTGATGGTGGCCACCGTTGTAGCCGATCACCAGACCGTCACACCAGACTATCAGAGCGCCGAGTATCCCGAGTATCTGGAAAAGGAAAATTATTCGAAGATTGAAATTTTTTAATCGTTATTTGCTATGTGAAAATTGAATTGTTAGTGTTTAAAGATAATTTCAAGTTGAGGGAAATGCGTTTTATAATATACACGTGTGAATATAATAATGTGTTGCGCGAGATCAATTAAGGAATTTACTGATGGAAGGGAAATAAAGACTTTGAACTATTGTAATAAAATATCGTATATAACAAAATTTAACTAATAATTCAGTGATATCAATGAAAAATTTTGTTTTAACCTATATATGAATATCAGTATACACTGCGTCAGAAGGTTTCTAAGGCACTTATTAATATTTTTAGAACGGATGAAGGCGAGGAAATAGCGGTTTATTCTAATTCGCTGCTAAAAGGATTTTATCTCTCTCTTTACGAGGTGATACCTTTCAGCACATAATAAATGGCTTCTCTTATAAACGTTAATTATCATAATTGCATTTTATAATTGCAGTTATCAAAATGTTTTTGATAACTTTTGTCCTCGAGACGAAAAGATGTATCGCAGAATTTATATCGCACATTTTCTATAACGCAAAACAATCCCACTAATTTGATACATCCTACGATATATCAAGTTTTTTTTTGTAAGGCGCAGCGATATTACTGGGAATTAGAGAAGAAGAAAAAAACTTAATAACTTAATTTTCCAGCATTATCAGTTAATAAATCTTAATGTACACCTCACGCGGGCAAAAGGCAAAAAAAGACTTCACGATGATGATGATGTGTTAAGTATATAAATTATCCGCGCATTGATCGCGATATATTTGCAAAGTTCAACGAACCGAAAGTCACCGTGGAACATTTTTTTTTTACCCCATCTTCACTAAAATACTTTTCATGCTCATGAGCCATTACGATAGTATAATCAGATTTTTTTTCTAGTATAAACTGGCAATTCTTTTCCATAACTTCGTAAAACCTCTCGTTCTCCAGAGGTTTTCGTGCAACCACATCCAACACGAAACAGCTTCAGACAGCATCTATCGCGAGAACAAAACAAACACATACACATACAAGATAACAATCGAACTTAAACGCTCCCCGCGCGTCATTAGCAACAAGTATATCTATATACATTCCGTAGCATGATACACACCAGACGGCGCTATAGCGTAATTAGTCCCGACGTTCACGATCTTCCCAACGCCGCAAAACGCCGAACTCATGCATCATCTTTCTTTGGCCTGCACGTTACGTTTCTTACGTGTCTATACGGCTTATTCGCGCCGCCGCTAATACCGCCGTGTGTTACGTATATAGTATACACGAGCGGGTGGCTTTTATCGTGCCGTCGGTTGCACGTAAACGGACCTCTCTATCATTCCTTCAATTTTCATGGAAACAAAAACGATTCCGATTAAGCGGCGAGATTAGCCGCGAACATATATCTCCCTGTGCGATCTTCAAACGAGCGTTATAATTTTTTTCCGAGCGTCCGCGCAATTTTTTTTTTTCTTCTTCGTCTCTATATATTCCTTTGCCGATGCCGCTGCTATGCGCGTGCGCGACTCCTTATCGCGCGGGTAATATCGTAACACGCGCGTCAGACAGTTTAGCCGCGTGAGTTCCTTTTTCCCCGGCGCCGGAGAAAAACTGAAATGCGTTTCCGTGATGCAAACGGCCTTTTTAAGTCGTCCTTAAAATCGTTGCTATCTAATGCCGGGAATCTATGTATAGCGGCGCTGTGTGTAATAAGTGCGTAACTCCGTCGACGCTATCGATGTGAAAGAGCTATTGTGATTTTTTTTCTCTCGAAACGGTATAGGTTTTTTTAGCTACTGCTTCGGGTATGACTGAAGTTTTTGAATGATTGATACGATTATAGCACGATTTTTTTGAGGGACGATATAAAAACGATCGTAAAGCTTTTAATGTTATATTCATTAAATATCTCGACTTTTGTTTCCCTTTGGAAGAATCAGAAAATTCATTTATTTCTCGCAAACTTTTGTATACACTGAATAGAAAGCAGTTAGCTCTTCGTATATACATGGATAAAGAAATAAAACGAGCGTAGAACTCGCTCCGACACTCTTCATTCGTTTTTTGTGTCGTAAAGTTAAAGTTTGCGCATAATTTCATATCTCGCGAGTACACGCAGTTTGGTTATATATATATTATGCGCGAACTTACTTGTACAAAACTCTCGAGCAGTCAGATAAAATTTGGACTATTTCCACGGCAATTTGAATTTGAAATTTTTGCGCATTTACGTGAAGTTGTAATGAATTTTATGGCTTTTCATATAATTTTGTATCTTCAGGATCGTTAATCTGTAATTTGTCTGCTATATCGTAATGTCTTTCCAATAAACTTTTAATTAAAGCGATGTAATTTTCGGATTCTCTACAAGACGACTATGAGATTCAACTTTGAAAAAGCGATCAAATATATACAAGTGCAATAATTGCTGAGAAGTTTTCAAATTTTAGAATTGCGATTGGTTAACTATTCGAATAGATTACATATCAATTGAATAGAATTGGAGGGGACTCAATAATTCTTACAACACCCAATAATTCGGAGTAGCATATTATCATTCTATCGCTTTTGAATTTTCAGATTAAAATGTGAATTACGGGAGATTTCAATAGAAAGACACACGTACATATTACGGCGTCATTGTTCAAAGACATTCGATAGATTGTATCCTATATAAC
>UCQR01102894.1:0-10214 GCA_900474235.1 Cecidostiba semifascia | reverse complement strand
TAGAAAGGGAGAGAGAGAGAGAGAGAGAGAGAACCGCATGAATATGCAAAAGCTCGCCCCGGCGAATCGGCAATATTTCAAGTCCCCGACTGCGGGGCGCCTGCGAGAACTACTCGCGCGTGCAAGCCTGACTCGGGGGTCAATAAAAGCTCCCGAATCAAGGAGCTCAGATAGTATACATATACATATAGATATACTACATATATGTATATACCTGATGCACACTCCCGCGCACGCGAGATTTGAATGGATTTTACTAGTTGCAGCAGCATACAGCCGACACGGAATTTTTCCAATTTTATTCCTCTTTTTCGAGGATCCCTTTCCAATTTTGGGGAGGGCGAAATTTCGGACGTCCGCTTTGAGTCGACCGGATCAATTTATCGCCGGGGGGAGGGAGCGATGCTTTTAAAAGCGAGACGGATATACACTGCAGCGATGCGCGGCTGCAAATTTTGATTGATTCGAAGTATGTACGGCTTGTCTGTTTTACAATTCGCGAGGAATCATTTCGAGGAAACGCCCGGTCATCAATCTTGCTCGATCGACGCGGGAAACAGACTTGGTTATTCTCGAAAGCTCGCGAGCTTTTTATATTAAAATCGGAATTTCATACCTATATCAGTTTGAGCCCGATTTTATATCGTAAAATTCGCGGAAAACGATTGTACAATTACTACTATAATTGTAACATATACCTATACATAAATTCCCCGTATACGTATTCTGGCTTTAAAAAATATCCTTTTATACTGCGAAACAAAAGCTCCGACAGATAAAATTGAATAGAATATTACATTTGTGAATACGAGCGTATGTGAAAAATATTATTACTACCACGAAGCTTCCTCTGGGAGAAAGCAAACATGGAACATGTGAACGATAGGCAGTTTATCGCTTTGTCGCATCATCGGCAACATTTAGCAAAAATATCTTATGGAAAAAGCTGCCTCGTCGGACTGAAAATATTACATGGGTGTCAGTTTGGGGCTCAACATGCGCGAATTTCTCCCGTGGAAATTCATGTATTCCAGAATACATACATATATATTGTACCTCCGCTACGATCGAATTAAAAAAAAAATCGAAGACGACTAGAGCGGACGTTAAAAAAAAAAAAAAAAGAAAGAAAACTGGAAGAGAAAACGCAAAAGGTGCGGCTCCGGAGTATGACGCGATTCGAATGCGAATGCGGCCGCGGATCTCGCTCGGAAAATTAACATTTTCGATCGTGCGCTTTTATCTGGACCCTCTCGTTGCCGTTACGGAAAAATAATAAAACGTGCACAGCTCGCTCGATCGGATATACATTTGAATAATGCGTGCGCGCGCGCGCGCGAGTTTCGAGAAATAATACGGAAAATATAGCGCTACGACGTGTGCGTGTGAAAACTGCGCATCTCGCGTCGATCTCGAGCAGCCTTTCTCGAAATTTCGCGGCGTCCGAGAGGGATATCCGATATTCTCGCAAGAACAAAAAGCACGTACTCGGTTTACCGAAGCCGTATACCGGCGCAGCAATTTCTATTAAAGGCTAGCCACGTCGTTATATTACAACGAGAGCGAAGGGATGTAGCTCCCCGCGTGAGTGTGTGATTTTAACAATAATTTAGCATAATCGTGAGGGAGGCCAGCTGTAGGACTGCAGCCGGGGGGCGGCAGCTGGGGCCGCAATCGCAAACAGCCGTACTTCAGCGGAGGTATAATCCCTGAGCAAACACGCCGCGAATAATACAGATATACGCGGTATAACGAGCGGCCCACTATAGCCGTGCGTCATGGCCCCAATGGATTGCGCCGCCGCATCTTCGCGCGATTTCGCATTCTCTTTTCGATGTAGTCACGCTGAGGCGTCTCGTTTTTTATGCTCAAAGCTTCTCCGGCTTTGTCGAGCTGATGCAACGTGAGGATGGAATTTTTGATTCCTATTGAGATTTCCAAGAGCGAACGAGTGTCGTCGCGTTTTATTTTTGCTTTTTTTTCTAGATAGATTCAGCGATATGATACTTTGCGTCGAGACCTGCTGGAGTTGTGTGGGAGTTGCGTTAGGAATTTATGAGTAAACACATCGGCCGGTGATTAGGCTTATAGGTTGCTTAGACTTATATTGCATTATTTGTGCTCAAACATCGAGCAACGGCCAGAGAGGCTTGATTTTGATATGGCACACCGAGTTCAAAAGTAGCATGAAATCTTAATATACGCTGTTTTTGTATAGCACCGGATGGACTCATTTACTGATTGATAGTTATGAATAAACTTAACAATAATGTCTAGAAAATTACTAGAGCAAAAAAATTTGCTCAAAAAAAAAAAAAAAAAATTTCGTAAGTCGTTCACTACCGGTGAAAGTCATATTGCTACTGTAAAAATTTCGGGCTACGACCAAAGTTTGTAAATAAAAAATACGCCGTGGATAACGAAATATCGTGATCCTCCTATCTATCTTGTAAACCTAGGGATACAGAAAAGTAATATTCGAACTATCGCTCGAAATGAAATACCATACAAACCGAGATGCCCTGAAGCAAACAAAAAGGAAAAAAAAAACTCACTCAGAGAGAAAATGAAACTAGAGCTTGCCCTGCGTTTGAAATCGCACGTTGATCAACGCGAATCAACTTTCTCGCGCGCGAGTGAATATAACAGTGTCCGGCCTCAAAGGGAGGCTGCATCACGTCGAGTGGAAAGTGGATCGCTTCTGGAAATCATAAATGGACGGCCGGTGTGAAATTCATGCGCGGAGTTCAGCCTGATGAATTAAGTTACAGGCTATCGAATCCGTTCGCTTTCGATGGGTACCCGAGTTAGCGTGTATTTCCCGATCCAGTTGTTCTGGAGTTAAACTGCTCTTTTAATTTAATTTTTTCCGCGGCACTTGCAACTGATAGACGAATGAAGAAATCAAACTCTGCCCGACTATTGGCTGACTTATACTACTTGATTATGACGCGAGATAGATTTTGAGAGGTATAACGTTCGCAGATACTTTTTAAATTCATATAAACCCGAGAAATTATGCGCATACAATATTTTTATATATTCAAAAATATTCTCTTCACCTTCAGCTGGCGAACGTTGAATGATTTCCCTATAACACCCGAGCGTATCCAGTCTTTTCTATACGCTAGACATATACGTGAAATGCGCGCCGTCAAACATTTCGTAACAGTCGAGAATTCTCCTTGCGAATTTCCTGATAAAAGCAGCTTCAACTTCGAAATGTGGATTATTACACATCCTGGATCGACGGACAGCTCGCGAAAATATCCGTTATGACGCGCGGGCGCCGTTGTAAGCGTGTATATATACTATATGTGTACGTCTATACAGGGGCGTTGGCGGCCAGCGGTATATTTATTATCGTGTGCTCGCGCGCAAGCCTTCGGCCGTTTGTCATCATTTAACGATAAATAGGAGAAGGGGGTGAGAGATAGAGGAGAGAGAGAGAGAGAGAGAGAGAGATGTGGGGAGGGTTATATGGCGGACCTCAGGCCCGTATCTCGTAATTCAGCCTGACTGACGCTAATTCCGTATAGGCGCGGGATTATCCCCGCACAAACCCGTGGCTTATTCTCATCCTCTGCCTCTTCCTTCTGCGTCTGGCCTCTTTTCATCTCTATACCACGCTATACATCTAGACAACCTTACCCCCTTTCCCTCTCTCTCTCTCTCTCTGTCTCTTTATTTATCCAGTTTACCCATAGCTCACACGCTCGCTCTGCTGCGCTTCTAATACCCGGTTATGGCTTTGAAGGGATCTGCGCGAGTCAGTTGGCTGTCGTTGTTTTTTTTCTTCTGTTTTTCTATTTCTGTTTATTTCCGCGCTCGTATTTAATGGCGAGTGAGCGACTGAAGTTCGAGCGAGCGGAGACGATTATCGCTCTTGGTTGTTTGAACTTCGGAGCTCTGGTTTTATTTTCATCCCGGCGTATCGTGCACGTTCTAATCAAGTTTGTTCGGAACAAATGAAAAGTATCAGAGCTCATCAATTGGTAAAAGCAATTTTTTTTCTCAATTGAAGGGATACTCTAAGAAATCAATATGTACAATTCGTACTTTGAACTTTGCATGCTGTTCGAATACAAAATTTAATTTAAATATATAGAGCAATCAAGTTGAACAGCGTAATTAAAAAGTTAACGCGCATCCGTAACAGTAATCAGAACAAAACAATAATTATTACACACCCATCGTCGTCATTAAAATCATTTGAAAATAATAAGTATTCATTAAGAGCTGCTGCAAGATAAATAAGCGGCAATTAAAAACGACCCCAGCGCGAAAAATCGATCGTGACCTCCCTCATCAATCAAAATGTAAATTTAAACATTTTAATTAGTCTCCCTCTTGCCTCCTCTGCGCGTCGTTATTTAACATTCACGACACGGCTACGTTCTCGTGTTCGAGAAGATTCCCCTCTTATACCACTATACCGCTCGCTGGTTATCGGCTCGACTCTTATAAATTTCGCGCAATGCGCAGCCGTGTAAGCGATTCAATTTTCGCAATCGGGTATTACGCGCAGGAAGGAAGATAGGGCGGGACTTTTTTTTGTTCCACACGCGCGCGAAAATGAAATTAACTCGTCGCTGCGGCTGAATCGAGAGTGCAGTTTCTTTTATTAATATAATAACGCGATACGCGCGGGCGGCGAGGCTGAATCGCGTTATTCAGTGGAATGGATTTTTTTCTGTCCTTCGTAGCTTTAGTCTAATTGTAGAAATGATAATTGTTACAATGTGAATGGATTGTAATATATAGGTGTAAGGAATAAGTTTCTTTCGGCTTCGACGGAATTGGTATTGATTTTTGGAGTTTATAGTATGGAAGGGTTACGGCTAAAGTTGGGGACGCGAATTTAGATTCTGTCTCTGGAGTTTTATTGTGCCCCCTTCTACCCTTAGGTGAAGTAGACTTATGGGATTAGGCAACTATATGCGTGGCAGGTATACAACCGCGTGATATTTCCTGAAAGACTGCTACACGAGAATAAATTCATCAAGGAAGATTATACGCTAAGTTGATACTGCCTAACTTCTGTTTAAGGTATACTTCAGCGAGTGCACTGGTGCTCAACTCGGTTAAATTTCGGGGTTAAATTAGAAATATTCTAAAAAGTTGAAAAAGTAGATAGGATACGCTACGCACCTATATAGATATACCGATAGCATGGGGTCAAAACTTTAGATTGTTGTATCTTGAAAAAAGAAGCATCGCTTACTCTATGAAACTTTTTCTCCGTGACTCTCGTTTGTTATTTTAAAGCAAAAATGAAAAAAAAAACTTTCTCCGCAATTCTACGAACAAACGTCTCTCAAATTCGGAATACAAAATTTTGAGGTTTCGTCTACATTTATACTACGCTATAAAAACACTTGGAAGCTGTAATAATAAACAATAGACAAACAAGTATCGAGATAAATAAAACTTCGGGTAGTATTGTATATTATATAACTGAAAAAAAGAAATAACGTATTTCTGCTTTCGTGAATATTACAAGCTGTACAGCATCGAATCCTCTCCAACAAAGTCATTAATTTTCATTAGTCAGTTACGTTACCGTAAGGAAAAAAAAACAGTGCGAAAAAACAGAAATTCTCTCTCGCAGCTCATAAAAACACAGAGGGGGTCCATCAAGCATTGACAGCCGCAGTCGCACAGTATATAACACAAGGTGTCGAAAAAGAAACTCGAGTCTTCGTTCGCCGATAAATAACCACGCTGCGCGGATATAAGAACATCCTCCATTTTAATGACGCACGTCGGCCATAAATTCGTGTTTGGCCACTCAATGATATCTCCCGACCACCGTCGGCCGCGTTGCTGCCGAAAAGCTCACGTGTCACGGCTCCACAGCCACGGAGGAAATCGATCAATGCTCTCCCCCTCGCGCGTTCACTCCCGCAAAATACGAGGCTGACCGAACGGAAAGGCTATTCGGAATCTCTCTCTTTATTTCGTGCACGTACGCGCGTTTAATTCGCAGGGCGGCATGTGTGTGTTTGTGGGTGTGTATGTGTGGGCTGTACAGTGTGTTGCGCATACATGCCGGATCTTTACGGAAGCGAGTATAACGAGATTGCGGCCAGCGTAAATACCGGCAATTACGAGGTCGGCGTGGGCCAACTTTCCGACGTTTGCGACCGCTGCCGCGCTGTAGAATAACCTGGGAAACGTGAAACAAGCGATTCGCGCCTCATCGAGCTACACTTAAAACCTGTGCCATCTCGCCTCGCCAGTATTAGTCCTGACCGGAACACGGCCTCTGTGCGATTCGAGAGAAAAAAGTTTCGACGTTTAAGCTGCTCGGACGCGCAAACTTTTTCCCATAAAGCCGAGTTTAGGGTTATGTTTAAGGATCCCGTATACTCGGCTTCGTGTGCTTCTGTGAAAAGGGAGAGACTGCTGCTCTATTTTGTGAGCAGCGCAATGCCGCGGCTGTAAATACGAGGCGTAAATTAATGGCACTCACTCGTATACATCGGGGATAATTTGTAACGCTCTTTTACAGGTTCAAACTGACATGAATCACCGGCTGCCGCCAAGTCGAGGAACAACGAGTTTTCCTTATCGACTTTATTTGTGGCCCCCACAGAGCGAAGCTTTTATTTTCTTTCTGTCAAAGTCCGGCCTGTTTTTTTCTTTTTATTTCGTGGCCTTTTTTCTGATCATTAAATCACACGGAGACGCATTGAATTAGTTTATTTTTTTCGTCTACTCTTTACTCGCACGCTAAATTCGACATAATGTACCGGTAAAAAACTGCTAATTAAGATACGAATCCGAGCCCTCCTTTGACGTACTCGGAATGTGTATAGAACGGCAAAATAACAAGCTGATTCATCTGCGTGCCGTTTCCCCGTAAAAATTATGCTACCAATACGGCAAACGCGCAAGTTGGTTAATTAGCGAAAAAAAGCTACCGATGAACCGGCCCTGTGTATACATACATTCATCTACTTTTCCCTTAGTTTTTTAGAACGCAAACCATACCGTAACGGCTCAAAACTGATGACGCACATTTCGATTTTTACGCAGCAGCGCTATCTCGAAATATTTCCCTCATCGGAAACCCGCGTTTAACGAACGAATTTTCCCCCGCGAATGTATACTCAGCCATTGGTACTTTTCTGTTTCTCTCCGCTCTCCCTCTATATCCATCAGTGCATATTTTTTTTTCACCGACCCTTTTTGCGAGCGCAGCGGCAGCCGCGTGCCACCAATGACAAGCGAGGACGTGTTCGGCGAACCTTAATCGCGGCGATCTCGACAAACGGGCGGAGATTTTTTTGCGGCTCTCCGACAAAAGTTCGTTGAACTCGATATTTCGCAATTGTAGCACCCCGGCAATCAAACTTGTAGCTCGTTTTGTTTCGGTCGTATGCCAGCCGTTCTCTCGTGGGGTATATCAATGCCAAGGAAAATTTTTTGGCGCTCGGTTGTATTTTTTTTCAACGAGAAAGTTAACTGTGTTAGCATTTTTTTTTTTGGCAAAACGGTAAACAAGCATTGAGTCAAAACATACACCTATTCGTCAGAAAACAATAAAGTATTTTCATGGAAATTGGTCGTTTCTACTAGCCTAACTGATGAAATTTACCAAATAGTATGGTAATTTTGAGGTCAATTTTGCACAATCACCTGTTTGAACGACTTGAGGCGCCACCACAAGAACGTTTTCAAAATTACCCTTGTTGCAGTGGATAAGTCTTGTCCCGTGGATCACCGTACCGACAGAACAGCGTTTTTTAATGAAGCTTAACTGTGTTAATTGAACGCTTCAATAAAAATTACTGTAGACGGTCTTGTAAAAATAAGTGTATTTCAGACTGTGGCGAGATTACTGCAAAAAGTCAAATATACTGTGCTTAGCGTACTACAAATCGACGTGGAAAATTAACGTTCGTTTGATCACAAAATTAAAAAATTCACGTAATTTTTACAAATATATGCCAATACAGCCGTATGGAGATAATTCAGAAAAGGAAGATCTCTGGAAATAAATAATTTGCTCGTGTAAAAGTAATTCATTAAAAAGTGGAACGCGAATCTGTAAATAATGAAATTCCCATTCGCTCGCTTTGTTCCAGCTCCGAGGAAACTTTCGCATGTAACCAGAGTATAGAGCAGAACATGCACACACATCCTCGCGCGAGAAAACCCAATCGGCCGCTTGAAAAAGTTGGTGTTTTTTGTGCAGCTCCTCTCCAGCAGGGCACCACAACTCAGACTTGTTCTCGCGGGGGGGGAAAAAAAAGAGCAAAGCCTGCGGCGGATAGCTGATGATGCCGGTGAAAAAAAAAGAGCTAGAGAAAAGTCGGTACGCACACAGTCTCGAGCCGAGGAAATCTAAATTACGCGATGGGCGTAGACGCACGATGGCGTCGTTAACACATTCGCTTGCTGTAAGAGTATGTATGTGTGTGTGTGTGATATAGCACACCGAAAATTTCCTGCTGATATCCGCGAAAAAGCTTCATATTCCGGAGCTTAGCGGTGCGAAAGTGCACGAGTTGCAGGCCATTTGTCCGACGCGCGGTCTCTTTCTAATTTCCAACTTCCGCGCGACTAAGTTCCCGTGGAAATTAGAAAGGCGCTCTCAATAATATCGCATTATGTGCGCGCAGTCTGCAGTCGTTCATATGTTATATTAATTCAATCCTGCATGCGCAGCTATACGTAAAATTTGTTGGAAAGTTGTTCAAGCTATATATATGGAATCGTCAGTTTGGCAGAGCTCCTTTTGAGAGAGGAAGAGAGAGGCATATCGAGAGCTTTGCAAGAGAATAAGGAACAAAGGCGGGTTGCTCTCGAGAGGGATGAGTCGAATGTAACTCGGGGCAGTGTTTACAAGCTCTTGGAATCGCTGATGCAACCTTCGTTCGCGTGTATGTATACAGATACATATATAGTTCTGGGTGAGCCTGTATATAACGACAATGTCGAAGGGATAAAAGAGAGGCGTGGGAGAGGGGACAGGGAACAAGCGAGGAGAATCGGTTTATTATCTTTAAGTGCGCCACTCGGAGATTTTCTCTCCGTGTGCACATAACTCGGGGGGGCTATACGTGCGCATCAACGTATACCATGTTCACAATGTATAATACACGAAAAGGAAGAGAGGTGTATATAGTTGCTTGTTATATATAGAAGCGCACGTATATGTAGTACGTGCGCAGATGCGGTTATGCCCGATGTTCGAGAGCAAACTTGTTTGTCGTTCGCGTGCGCAGTGCTCGCAATTAACGAGCGCACTCGCGGTCACGAAAACTATTTTTCAACTTTCCTGCAGAGAGTGTATAACGCGCATTCGCGAATTATTAAACTTCCTTTCGCGGCGCGTGATTATATTGACGGCGAGCTTGTATGCTGGACAGCTGAGTTTCCGGAGGAATAGGAATTGATGAATCTTTGCTCGACAGCGCGAAAATTCGCAAAGAGAGTGAGGGGAGGGTGGAGATATTTGCTATTTGTATTTCGCTGTGAAGCAACAGTAGAAATTGCGGGAACGTGAAGAACTTTCCTATTAGTAACGCTGTGTCAATATTGCGAAAGTTCTTTGGCGTTACAGCGCGTGTGGCATAATTGTACTACATGTTTACGCACTATTCTAAAATAACTGCGATGTTGCTGCTGGTTCGCTGAAGCGGCCGATTTAATTTTACAAATAAGGCTTTATAGTTTTGATGGAAAGTTATTACAGACAGGCATGTTAACGGATAGTTCATATGTAACTATTTCAATATTAATCGCTGATGGGTCAAGTGAATCGTGAAATTGGCGTTCCACATAGTTCTGGAAATTATATAACATTAATTTACGATTTCAACAATTAGTAAAACGAATTTTGACGTAACGAGAAAGTTATCCAATCCCCCATAGTAGGCATCCGATCCCCTGTAAATTAGCAAATCAAATGATGTCAGTCAATAAAGTGCCGAACGTTTAAAAAAAAAATGAGACAATTTCGCAATAATCCTAAAGCTCGACGGACCACACTTCCCAACCCCTACTAAAACACACGGCATAATAGAATAACAGACAATATCCATCAGATCAATATCCATTAGATCCGCGAGAAACTTGACGTACATCTCCAGCCATAGTGTGCTGATGTTGTTTTCACTCGCTGTGCCTTGCAGACAGGCCAGTTTGTCAAAGAAAAGCGATCTCGACAGAGACAAAGCGCACAAGAATATGTGTGTGTGTGT
>UCQR01102892.1:0-15316 GCA_900474235.1 Cecidostiba semifascia | reverse complement strand
TATATATATATATATATATATATATACACGAACAATTGGCCGATGCCCAACTTGACTTCCGCCCGATCTCTTCCGGTCCGTCGAATCTGCATTTTTCGCCACACGATAAATCCCGTCAATTTGCAAATACCGTTGATTTGCCTATTTCTATATGCATACCAGTTAGTTATAAAAAATTTCTAAAATGCATAATTCAGAGAGACTGTATAATATTTATACACGAGAGCTAACGTATTCTTTTCAAAGCTGCATCAGCATCAGGTATAGCCGTCGTAAACAACGAGAACGCAATAGTATACAGTAGATCCAATAGCTTTCCGGCACAGCGTAGCAGCAATGTTTCAAATTGTTTCTGCCCCGGCGCCGACAACGACGACTGCTATTCAATTTTCATCGGCCCTCGCGCGCTCCATTTGTTATCAGGTACGCGCGAGCGTCTTTCGGTCTACTAAAGTCTGCAGCTCGTGCAGTTTCTGGATACTGTTTTTCTTTCTTATTTCCATACAACGGCGGCGACGGCGGCGGTACGCCTTTGTTTCCGTCTCCTCTATATACTGTGTCGTCCGCGAGTAATTTGTGCTCAGCGATCGAGAAACGTATATATATAGCGAGAGGAGTTGAGTCTCTCTGCGTATCAGCGAAGGTATTGAGTGTGAAATCGCTCTGGATTGAGGATGATTCGATGCTTGACTTTTACTGCCCGAGGCTTTTATGCGGTTCGATGCTTTATTTTTCAGTTTATATACACTATTCTAGATATGGAACTGTGTTAGCTTGTTATTCGTTCCGTTTCAAACATTCAGTTTGCACAAGTTATCAATATTAATAATATTTTCCGATAATTCAGTTACATATTGCCTCCGGTTACAAATAAGATATACTACTCCTTAACAAGATTCTGCGAATCATCATCATTTATATAAAGCGTATATCAGTTTCCTTATATACAGACACGAAAAATCGAGTTATCGTTGTTTAAATAACATTTTCTTCGTCAACGGTCAGCGAACTCCGGTAGCGCCGCCAACTATTTAACGACCTCTCGTTAACGCGAGAAAAAAAAAGCGCACGTTTACTTTATTAATCCGTCTTTAACAACTCGAGCGAATAAATCTTATCTTCCTTCTTCTAGTTTAACGCGCGTTTGAGCGGCTAAAAACAGGAGGAACTACACTCGCTTGCGCACATGGATAAGTACAAAAAAAAAAAAATGTTCGCAGCGTCTCGCAAAAATCGCTTACAGCACTTTCTTCTATAGCGCGCGTGCAGTTAAACGCGCGCGGAAACCCCATAATCCTGACTAATAAAAATCCCAAATAAAGCCATTTTCAATCTTATCTAATTTTCGCGAGAGAGTTTCACCTCGAAACATCACGCATATATAGAAGTTTGAAGGAAAAAAAAAACCCGAAGCTTTTCCGATTTCCTGGCAAACCCACAGCGCGTAATAACACAGTTCTATAGTAGTATAATGTAAGCGCGATGGGTATTATACGTTTGCAAGTACTTTCGCGGCCCACGCGCGGCTTATTGCGAGAGTGGGAAAAATCGAGACGGCCTACGCTCGACACTCCAAGCGTATTAGAGATCAAGTTTGAATTAGACGGATCGCGTATCGGACGCGGCTATTACCGGCTTTGATGCGAGTTTAATTTATGGTGCTCCCGAGGTTAAACAATGAATTTTCAATTGCTAAGGAACGAACGATATATATAGGATTATACTGTCTTTTGAAAGTGTGTGACGTGGATTTTTCAAGCGCGCGAGCGGTGTGTATGTTGCAACGAGAACTATATAGTCGAGATTGATTTTCTCTTTGGAGTATATAATATTTCTTATAGGGACGTCTGTTCGTGAGACTGAAGTTTATACGAGTTCTATGTTTTTCTTTTTTTGCATCAGGTGCGGGGTAATTTAAGGATATCCTTTATGCAAGTTTTGAATGATTTTATATACTGAGCGGCGCTCTTCAAATAGGTCGACATAATTGATTTGCAATTTCCGGTAATTTTATAAGCTGTTTGCCAATAAGAAGATCATTAATTTTTGCGAACAAAAATGACAATCAAGTCCGGTCTTTTTCATACAATTAGCGATAGATTTTGAAAAGTATATAATATTGTTTCTGCTAAGGAAGTTCTATAGTTATTCAGGACACTCTCTCGTTATCGCATTATTATTCTGTAAATTCATTTAAAAACTTGATGATACCAGGCTTCTTCAAATAAATCAAATAAATTGCATCGATTCGAGAAATCCTGTTATATATCCACGAATAGAGTTACAGAAAATCTTTCTCCTTATTTTCAAGAAGGATATCAAGGTAACGTGTCCAATATACATGTACGTTTAAATCAGACAGATGCGCACAAACGAAATCTCCTCTACTCTATCAGCTTTAATTAGCAGCCATTGATAATCCTCGCGGCGTCGTGGATTAAAATAAGATCACACATTTCGTGTACGTGCTTGATTTGAGCAATTGTAACCATTTGCGTCCGATCTGTTTACAGGCTTTACTTAAGATATCGTAACGCTATATACACATATATATATATATATATATACGTATATATTGCAGAATGTATGTATGCATGTATAAGCCTCGCGAATGCGTTGAGGAAATTTATGAGGTAGGTGTTATGCAAAGTTTCGCTATATGTATTCCGGCGAAGAATTAATGGCGCTTCTCGCGAGCGTGAGCTTTTAGTATATAAATATACTATAAGACCGTATGGATATCCGGGCTTTTAGAGTTTTTATCGATGACTTATTTGGGAGAAGTCAATCAACAAACAATTTGATTAAATGAGTATACGCCGCAGTCGTCTAATAACTTTTTCAAAATACAGATAATAAAAAATTTCACCCGAGATATACCCACGAAATTGGCGTATATTGTATACACTGCATTATCATATACATCTTTTTTCCGCATATATACACCTATATGAAAAAAAAAACTCACGTACATTATATATAGCGACCCAGTAGTTTTCACTCACCACAGCAGCTATACCAGGAACAATATACATGCAACAACTCACCTGAAACACACAAAGCAAAAATTCAAATTAAACTCGCAACAAAAAGAGTATATAGCAATATACCATCGCAAATCCATCAACCGCTACCACATCGTCGCATCGTCACACGGAACAATTAAAAGCCCATCCAATTAAATTCAAATCCCAACAATCACTCCACGTATATATACATATAGCTCGCGCACAACGGAAGTAGGAAAAAGAAAGGCGCCTCGCGATCCACCTCCGCACTACATATTGCACACTGCAGAGCGGAGAAATTTTCCCTCGTTACAAGCGCGCGCCAACGATGATCGAGAATGAAATCGAAGGCGGGTCTGCACACGCACGAGTATGTGTGTATATGCGCTATACTTATACTCAAGTTGCGCAACGCAAGCGCGCGGATGTGCACTTGTCCGGATAGCTGCAAGAGTGAAAGAGTCGACTGTATATTATATACGCGAGGTGTGTAACTGCAATTAAAGCCTCTTTGCGCAGTATATACGTGTTGTTCACGCGCGTTATATCGCGCTCGTTGCGCGATTTGAATGTATGTGTTCGATATAATGAGTATAGCTGCATTCGCTGATGTGTTTTTTAGGTCGCGCGCGCAAGTTTTATTCCGCAAATTGAGAGATTTTGATTGCCACCGGGGATTATTATTATTAGGCGTTCCATATTAGCTTCTGACGAGCTTCCGAGGTTTTTCGGACGGGATTTACGATGCGGTTATCTCGTGATCGTGTTTTATAACTCTTCGCATATATTACAATTTTATTAGTTTGCTATTTTTTTTTCTTCCGAGAAATCATTTAATTTCTGCATATATATATATATATATATATATTCGCGCGTGTAATAATTGTCAGTTGTCGGGAAGCTTATGATATATACATGCGGCTTATATACACGGCTATCCGCGTGTATAACTTGAAATCTAAGCTATATAGAGAAATAAGAACATGTCAGGGGTTTTGAGTGAAACGACGTGGTTTTTCGCACGGCTTTCTTTTTGCATCGTCTGTGTATAACTGCGTATATATTAAACGTTCCTTAGAAAATATATATAATTTACATATAAAAAAAATGTCGTAAAATTATATAGCGTTCGAGGTTAATTCCCAGGCCCGAACGCCACCGAATGATTATAATTCGAATGCAACAAGGTTAAATGGCAAAAAAAATAGAGTATATACAGCTCTATATAATTGCGAAGCACGACTCATCGATAAATTCAAAGCCGTTAACAAAAAAAAAAGAAAAAAATATCCAAGCATCCCGACAATGCAACACTCCATCACGTCCCGAACAAAGCGGCAGGCCTCCAGAAATCCAATCTACCACTGTACACTACTCTCAAAAGCCGAATCGGAACGAAAAACCTCGCGAGAAAGGCGTGCACATACCACATGCAGCGCATATATACTGCTGTGTATATATATATACATATAGCTCTATCGAGCGCAAAATTTACTGGCGCGCCGCGATTCGACTTTCACCCGAAATGACCGCGAGTTCTCTCTCTTTCTCTCTCGGGGCCTTTAATCGTCTGGTAATTGCGCGCGAAGGGTTAGCGCGCAACGACGAGGAGAGGCGTCGATAAATTTTCAAACGTGCGTCGCTCGACGCGACGACAGACGGCTAACTAATGGTTGCTCTGTTGCGCGGACGCGTGAGGTCTATTAGGACGGAAACGAAATAATCTCGAGTACTTATACAGTTTTTGCTGCATGAACGTGTCTCTTCGTTTGGAAGTGTATTTTTTTTTAAAACGATTTGATTTTCGGATCTGCCTGTGTGTGGAATTTGTAATCTATTTGTCGATCCAGTATTTTGTGTCTGTATAATATATGGCTTATACTGTGGTGTCGAAAGCATTTCGATCGTCGCATGACGGTTGGAAATAAATCTAGACTATCCATTTTTCACTTCTGGTCATTGACACCTTACTACTATTTTCGTTCTAGAAGCGGCTACAGCTTTTACCACTTCTCCAATAACAACAGTAGTTCAAAAAGACGGCCGACAAAGAACGAAGACAAATCATACAACAAAGCCATAATTCGCGCTACTGACGCAAGTATTCGTATACACACGACTTTTGAAACCAAAATTTGAAATTGCCGCGACTTGCTTTCCTCGGCCATATAAATATACTTCGACGAATCGCATCGAAAAGTTTAAAAATAATACGAAGAAGAAAGTAGGTGCAGCAGTATAGACTAGCGCGTCTTCCGAAACTCGTATACAACACACTACTGCATCAGACAAAGAGACGTTTCTAAAAATTTCACTGGCGCGCGCGCGCGCGCGGCGATATATTTTTATTTCTCGACTAGCTCATGCTCTCCTCGCTTTTTGCGCGATGAATTTCCAGCCTCGAAGAAATAAACTTTCCCGCGACCGCGCGCCGGAGGAATGAATAAAAAAAAAAAAGAGGCGGGAAAAAAAAATACAAAGCGCACTCAAATCTATTCTTATATACCGATGTGTCTGATGCACACTCGTGCGAGCGCGCGGCTGCTTTCGATCGTCGTAATTCAATTTCACTTTTTACGATCGCCCTCTAACATACTTTTAGTAAATTTAGAATCCGTGTATACAGCTTTTCTTTTGCTCCACAGACACACACACACACACACACACACACGTAAACGATAGAAATATTTTCGCGACAATAAACATAAAAATTCCCGCTCATTGTAAATCCAAGCGTTGCGCAAAAAGCCATCATCACCTCTCGAGCCTATATAGTGTATATATAGTCGTTTATCTCATTACACACCAATAAACAAGTGGTAAACACGTCTCGTGGAATAGAATGAAAAAAAAGAGCGTATATCCGCAGAAAGAAATAGACGAGTCGAAATACAGCTCGCACGCGCGGCTTGTCTTCAAAGTAACTGGTGGAATCCCCTAACGATCCGACTAACGAAACGATTCATTAAAATCGCGAGTCGCGGGATTCCGAAAGGTCGACGCACTGGATTTTCTACGCGGACGCCCCAAAACGCGCGAGAGCACTTTCTCTGTCGATATATCGACCGCGAGCGTTATAATTGTCTGCATGTGTATATATGTGGGACGTGTGTGTATGTGTATATTGAAGGCCGTATAATTTATAGCGGTCGGACATGTGGAGCTTTGATAGTATGTATATATAGAAATATATTTTGTGATTTTTGTTGCAGGACTGGATCTGGGGTGGAGGGGCTTGTTAGGAATGTACAGGAGAGATTGTTCTCTTCCTGATGTATATTGTCGATTTGATTTGAGCTGCACTTGTATAATATATAAAGGCAACGTTCGTTAAAATAAAAACAGATACATCGTGGCAGATACCTGATTCGATTAATGGTAGTCGAATTATATTGTAAAATTAATTCATTGAATCAATTATAAACATTCAAGTATTATAAATTATTCGCAAAAATACGGCATCTCTCACAGTTCGGAGCAATTTTTCTCGCCAAACAACGCCTGCTCTCTCGAGTGCCGGCATAATACCGTAAATTTCCTCTTTTACAATGTAACCCGACGGCATACCTCTCCGGAAAATATGCCTATACACTTATAAGTATATATAGAAACATGATTGGTCGTCTATTAAAATTAAAAGCCACAGACACGGCGGCCAGCGGTAATTGTTTGTAATGATTTGATGAGGCTCGTCGGAAAGTTTATCGTTGCGGCGGGTATATCGGTTTCCTTTTTTTTTTTTATAGCTCGTTCCTGCGGTACGTGCCAACTATAAAAGAAGGCCATTTTAAGTGAAACACGCTTTTAAACCGATGATTTGACTAATGAATGGGTCCGCATTTTCCACGAGTGCAAGAGTATAGAGAACTCGCGACTATTTTGGTGAGCGAGATGTATACTGAATAGCAATGCCTTCGATCCGTTTCGTCGATTCGTATTTATTTATAGATCCTATCCTTCTTGAAGCTTGAAAAAAGAAAAATTTCTGTCCAAAATATGATGAATGCCAAATTAACATCATCCCCGAGTAAAAAAATAAACAGCGATAAAACTTTCGTGCAGCTATATGAGGTTGCTATCGGTCCCATCAACAGCCCATCAATTTCAGCGGCTGATTGAAGCGAAAGTGGTTATATTCGCGGCGCGGCTATAAGCGGATCTATAGTTAGGAACCGATATATTGCAACATATAAGATCGTTCGACGTGTGTGCTTATAGACAGCACAGAAGAGGGACAAGAAGTTTTAGCTACTCGAATTTAGAAATGGTCCTCTCGAGAAACTCCAACATATCACTCAAGCGACCAATGTAACTGTCAATTGCTTATCAGATAGATATGCTATACACTATGTATATACAACGACGATTATCCCGTCGGATGTTTACGTTGAATCCCCGGAAAAATTAATTCGCAATCGGCTGCAGCGAGCCAGCAAATTATGCAACTTGTCATCGTGAATTAGACACACATCGGCTCTTCTTTCGAAATCCTCCTATTCATAACACACGCCATGTACACACACACACATAGATAGAAAGAGAAAAATATCCGCGTATATAAAATCAGCCACTAAAAATGCAACGCACATAGGAATACACTCGAAGCTCCTCCACCATAAACCCATCAACCTAAAAGTCCTCCCATAGAGAGTATAATATACAAGCAAAACGAGCCTCTGATGCGCAGCAGCTGCCTCGTGTCTCCTAATATAAACGCATAATATAGTATATATACCTATATATATACGAGCATCGCACATATAATACCGGCAACTAGGCATACGTACGTTCGTATATACACTACATTAGAGCGTTAGAAAGTCTACTACACTCTACTACGGCAGCGGCGGTGCGGTGGCGTATCACTTTCTTCATTGCAGCTCACCGAGCAGTGGAGGGAACGACATATACGCGCGCGCGTGTATTATATGCTCGCGCCGAGCGCTATTATACTTACATACGTGACGATCCTGCTAATTGAGACTTTAATTCACCGGCGCGTATGTCGTATAGTGTCCTGATGCGCGAATATTGCTGTTGTATAAGAGACGACGAGCTTGTGCGGGTAATTGGAGATTTGGTCGTGTGGCGGTTTTGATTTTGGTCGTGTATACTATAGTATATAGTAGAGGGTGTATAGTATCTTGAGTGGGAGCTTATAGGCTTTCAGTTATACATGGTGTATTATATATACGCTTGACGATGGGGTTTATAGTGTAGAAGGAATGCAAAGTACTTCATTAGGCTGCGTTGGCTAAAAGTTGGATGAATAATTTAATTGTTTATAAAGTTCCGCGAGCTATACTATTCTTCAGCTAGATGACGAGAGTAGAGGTCAACTCTACTCCGTGATGCAGTTATGACTTTCTTGTTTTAATATAAGTGCGTGTACTTTATGTATGTTGCGGTCCTTTTGTTTGTAATATACTATATACACGTAATTGTTGTGTATAATTTTATTAAAAAAAAAAAAAAAAAAAAAAAATCAGTACCTAAATCCAACCTTAGCTCCAGAAAACCGCACAATATACTATACATACACGCCGAGAGAAATTGCCGTGCAGTAGTTAGCCCAGATCGAGCGCAAGTTTCCAGTGTAGACTCGTTACATAAATCGGCGAAAAGCTCAATTTTCGCACATATATAACTGCAGGCCGCATCGCTCCTTGATTTCGCGAACAGCTAAACTTTTCTCGATATACATGCGCCGCTGTGCGCAATAATATAGTACACACTGATGCATCTCGATAGACTTTCCCATTTTTCACGTTCCGCCACACATGCAGACGTATATACACACATACATATACGCGATTAGATAAAAAGACACGTTTCGTAATCGTATATAGTATAGCTGCAAAAAGCGATTGATGCGCACAAACTCCCACTCGTGGTTGTATATTAAGCAATTAATTTGCCGGATAATATTAGGGGGCGGAAAAAATGACATGACGTTTATTATGTCGCGAGAGGGAAAGAGAGCGACCGGTTATCTTTCACAACCGATCGATATGGATATGTGAAGTTGTGAGAGAGATTGTCACGTTCGTTTCAATCAATCTCGACTTTTTGCTTTTAAATATTCGTTTCGAACTCGATACGAGGGGGTTATTACCCTCTCAGGCGTCGATATGCATTTTATAGTGCGATGGAAGATCGTATTATGAATAATGTGCGCACAGCTTTAAAATTATCATTTTCTCTCGGATTTCATTATTCGAGGAATAATATTTTCGAGTCGAGAGTAGTATATTGACGTATATGTTCATGCTCGTGAAGCTTCGATGAAATATTAAAATAAAAGCCTCGACAGCTACTATTGAATCTAAAATATTCATCATCAGAATTTGCTTATTTCTTTAATATTACACATATACACCACCCATTTACAAAAGAAATAAAAAATATCAGTAACACACCCTTCAACGAAAAAAAAAAAAAAAAAATAAAGTTTCGCAAAAGCAAGGCGCAGCAGCAGCAGCAGCAGGAAATCCTGTCATATAAAAGCCAGCAGCGGCGAGAGAAGCAGGTTAACCTGGTTAGAGCGAGCGGCTTCTATTCATCGGTTCCTCGCGGGCGTATATAAGTATACACAGAGACAAGCCGTGTCGTCTTCTCTCACTCCAGTAGGAGATTTGCTAATAGCTCGGAAACGAGGATCGAGCAGTAGGATCTTTTGTACATCTTTCTATATCGGATAAAGGAGCCGTCGAGAAGAACCTATAAGCTGATAAGCTCGATATGGCTTTTCGTTATATGGGAAGATGCGGTGTGTTACGAAATGATGGATTTTCGCAATGCATGCAGAGAGAATGGATATGTTATTGTTTTATGGTCGTTTTGTAATTAAAATATAATGAATATAACGAGATGTAAAAAGAATATACACGTTTCCGGAGTGTGCATAAGTAAAAGGCTGCAGAGGAGTTCGGAGAATCAGTGGTGCAGTGTATATACGAGAGAGAAATGCCTTTTTTGCGAGACGATAAATCCCCAGAAGATCTCGACAGAATTTTTCTGTTTTCCTCCGAAACCTTATACTCCTAAAAAGCACCGAGACACGAAGACTGGTCGACAATTCGCGCTACACGCACGCGTCAGCAAACCTCTCGGGTGTCTCCTCTTCGCCAAATTTGTCACTCTTGCGGACAGCTCACAAAGTAACTTTGGTACAGAGAGAGAGAGAGGAACGCAATTCTATGGGCTCGAAAGTCGTCCGAAAGACATACACACACACACACACAAACGTACCTATATAGTAGAGTTTCTTTATTTCTTTCTTTCTTTCGAGCACCACGAGTGTGAGAGTGAAACGGTCTTAAAAGACTTGCGCAAGGCTAATTATCTCGCGCTCGAGCGGGACACTAAGGTGTTGTTGCCTGATGGCTCTGCGCGCGTCTCTCTTTCTCTCTTATTCTCTTCTCTTGTCTCTCGCCTGCACCACCGATGGGAGTAGGATTTTCAATTTATCCCGACGAGTTTCCGGACGAGAGTTGTGTTTACACGCGCGCACCGAGAAAATGAGGAGAGGATTGCGCGTTTGCTGAGATAAAGGAGGAGAAATTGGAAGTGGATTTTGCGCGGATATAGAGTATAAGGCAGTTGTCGTTGTTTGGAAATTGGGTGAGTTGTTTTTTTTTTGTTTTTAATTTTAATTGTGTTAACCTTCCGTTCAATCGATGACGACTAGATCTTGTATCGGGTTAATGCGTGGCTTTTAAATTTCAAGGTTGAAAAGGTTAGTATTGTGTTATGAAAGCGACACACACGAAATAAAGCATTAATTTTGGAGCAAAAAGCTTTTGCTGTCGAGAGAGGTTTGTAATTAATAGATGCGCAGCTTCGTGAAGTTTCATTTTAGCGAAGGAACTGTCAAACGAAAGGAGACTTGCTCGAAGGGCTTTAAAGATTAATCGCATAAATATTTGAGTATCCTTTGTCTGCAGCTTTATTACATTATGCGAAATACTGTAAAAAACTTGCTTTATGTACAAGACATATCAAAATTCTCGACACGTTTTCCCGGTGGACTACTTAAAGCTTTTAATTCTTCTTTTGAAAGAATTTTAATTCTAAGACTATAAATTACTTTCGCCTTCCGTCCTTAAAATAATTAGCTCTAAATTTCGTATACGGAGAAACGACATTTTGAGCAAAAAAATTGCTCTACTTTCTTTAAAAAAAAAAGCAAAAATGTTTGTACTTCATTTAATAAGACACAAATGCTAAGTTAAATTGTGATCTCAAAAAAATGAGATTATTACGAAAAATTCAGTAACGAGAGCCATGAACACTACTAAAAATCCTCATTACTGCTAACCTATAATCATCCGATATGATCTAGAAAAATAATATAGGCCACTCGAGCCGAAGGTCCTTCTTCCTTCATTTCGAAATGTGTACTATAATATTATAGCTATTAGACCGGAACTGTTAAAAAATTTTTTCTCAAAGTTTTACAAGAACTAGAATGCTCTGTAAATATTTCAATAAAGTTATAAATATTAAAATAAAAATGGAAGTTATTGAAAAAAAACGTAAAAAAAAATTATTTTTCAATGTAGGCAATCAAAATTGATGTATTCATGCAGTTATAGCATGAACGGTCCAAGCAGTCCTAACAAGCATACATAACTAGCTTGCTAAGCGCTAAAAGAAAAAAATAAAGCTAAAAATGATCGCTCCTCTAAAAACAAGAAAACTCTTGAATAATGAATAAATCGCAGACATTTTCCGCTCATTCCGATGTATCCAATTAACAACTTTTCGGCGCTTTTCAATATGGCTCTCTGACAATTTGCTGATCTCTTGCACCGTTCCACAAGAAGTTTCTTAACATCCCACCTACTATATCCAACAAACCGTGTATGTACAGCCATACAGAACTTGGCCACGAGAGACACCACAGAGTCCACCCTTCTCTCCTTTTCATATAAACTTTATATACAGCGCGCTGTTGCAGCAGCAGCAACACTGCTCCAGACTCAATCCCCTCCCGCTAAATCTTTGGACAACACGCGGCGCGGGAAAGCTATACGCCGGCGCTTTGGTGGGGACAGAGTGGCGCGCGCCCGTTCTACAGTAGTGTATGTTGTATATACCTACCTGCACCGCCGCAGCCGCACCAGCTGGTATACTCGACGCGCCGCTCCATTGTGCTCTCACTCGAGCCGCGCAACGCGCAGCACGCGGACCGGCAAACGTGACGTTCAGAGAGCCGCGTTGTATACTATATCGGGCAAGTCTTTTTTCTTTTCGAGTTTCTCTAAAATTTGAGAAATAATGGAGGAGGAGCTCGATTGAAGAGTCAATAGAAAGTGCGGAAGAGAGAAGAAAGTGTCTGTATACGAATTAGGAGTGAAAGAGAGAAGGAAAAATTTGAATTTTTATAACACGCAGGTGAGGAACGCGAGAGAAAAAAAAACTTTGATTAACTCCGGAGCGAGACACTGGAAACTTGATAAAACTAGAGATAACAGCGTCGGCAAACAAGAAGAAGAAGAAGGAAATCCTTCGAAGAAATTTAAAACTCTCCGTTGATGAGCAGCGGCAAACTCACGCCGCAAACTTCCGAGGCAGAAGAAGAAGAAGAAGAAGAGGAGGTCGCCGGCGACAGGTGACGGCCGCGTTGCTCTTCTCTAAACAGGTGAGTCGTGAATATTCCTATATTTTCCGCATGCGTGTGTATGTGTTTACGAGGGCTCAACTCTTTAACGTCGAGCGACAGCATAGAGTTATGGAGCTCTGTGGAGAGGATTATATACGTGGACGTATTTTACCGGGTGTTTCTGTAGAGATGGCGGGGGTAATAATTAGCCCTTTGACGAAGAAATTTCAAACGAGTATATGTATAGATACGTATATTGATGTGGACTTTGTCACTCGTGCACTGAGATTAACGCATTCATTTTCCATGCGCACATGTATACTAATGTTTTATTAAATTCTTTTCTCTTGTGATGTTTATTATTAATACCCCGAATTTCATGCGGTATACTGAAACGTACAAAAAAAAAATATATACCCAACGTTCCATTAGTAAATTAACTTATTTATATCCGATACGTACATGCACTAACTGAAATAGGGAACATAAAAGGATGTGCAGACATCACCCATCAACATTCGTTCATCACTATTTCAAATCTGTACCCATTTCATTTGCAAATGCACCACCGGAAATCTCTAACACCAGTCTATATACAATACTCTGCCAAAATTAAAAGCCAGCTCTAAACGTTTCGTTCGCGTTCATTAACCGATCGGTAGTAGTAGCCTCTCGGCTCTCCATATAAAAGCGTTATCAAAAAAATTAGCTCAGCTTCCATTTTCATCGCGAGCATTAAAATCCAATAGAACCGCTTTTGCGCTTGCATATACGCGGATCGATAAATCATTGCCGTGTATATTATACGAGCGAATGATTTTTCCAAAGCGCGCCGCGCTTTCCGATCGTAATTAAAACTTTTGAGGTATAAGTATTCCATGATATACGCATAAGCAGAAGAAATACAACGTATAGTGTATACTCATCCTGATAAGAATCTCTCTCTCTCTCTCGTCTGCTCGTTACGAAAAGCGAGCGACAAGGGTTATGATAATAATAACAGTCAAGTCTCGCGTCGCGACTCCTTTTTTTCACGGCCTGTGTATATCTAAGGTCTCTGTCAGTTTTGTAACGCGCGCGCGCGCGCGCGCGCAGCGATATTACGCTGAGTAACCTTAGTTTTTCGTAATTTACGAGCGGAGCTAAGTGCTACGTGGCTTTGGCTGTTTGTTATGCTTCGTCTCTCTTACTGAGCTATATTATGCTAAGATTGGAAATGAGTGGAAAGTTCGGGGTTACCGTTCGCGCGCTTAGATCGAGATTAGATCGGGTTGCGAAAAATATTTTCGCTCTTTCTCTCGACCATTATATTGGGACGATTCTCGACGTGTCAGTGTGCGATAAATATATAAGAGGATTTAATTGGCCGAGACAGTTGAAGGTTGCATTAAGGTTCAAAGGACACTTTGAATAATATAGACATATAATGGGCTGCTTATTTCGTAAGCGAAAAATCAAATTAGGCAAGGTCACGCCGTGGAAGCTCGGATAATTATACATAATATTCTAAAAAGATCCTGCGGTGTGATATCAAGGTATATCCCTCAGTATAGCGAATTCTCGTAAACATACAGTTCTTGGAATAACCTGTGAATTTGAAAGAGAGCGTATATACATGAAACGTAATAATAAAGCAGTGAGAATCGTATCAAGACGTGACGGAATCCCAGGCAGAAGCGACGCATCGTCGTAACGATAAAAGGCCTTCCATCACACGTGACAGAGCTGCGCGCGAACGGGAAGAGGAAAAGAATGAATGTACCGCAACCAAGACACACACGCGAGGGTCTTCGCTCTGTCGCTCATTCGGTGAAACGCACCAAAAGACACGCGTGTCGTGTATAGTCTAACTCTTGAATATTCAAACTTCCAGGGAGTAATATCACATAAAGTGCAGTATACATATTATAGCTATAAGCAAATATAATTAAAAACGAAAGTAAACAAAGCTAAAATCATTATCATCTTGAGAGAGTCAATGTCGTCGCGAAGGCGTGAAGAAAGCAAGGTAAAACCGCAGGCAAATCCAGTGTATGTATAAAAAATACAGAAAACCGGTGAAAAACAAAGGCGGAATCGCGTGCAGTTGCGGCGACAGTGTATATAAAGCGCTCATTTGTGATGTGAAAGCGTGGCGGCGTTTTCTTTACGCTCGCTGATCGCGCGCGTGCCTATTAGCCGCGCGCGGAGTTTCGGAAGTATATAAGCACAAGTCCGAGGAAGTTTTTTTTTTCTTTATATCGACGCGGTTCGGAGCATCGCGAGGAGGAAAACGAAATTTCCGCGCGCGATCTTTATTCTGATACTTATTGTTATGGAAAGTTTCGATCGGTGTGTGTTCGGTATATTTCGTATTCATCTCTATTTCGAGCGACGATTTATTACATTTCTGCCGAATTACAGTTTGTGCCTTATCTGTCTAACTGGATTATAAAATCGAAATTACCGCCGTGGAAGTATAAAATTACTTAACACGCGGCGGCGGCGGCGGCTCGATTGTGAAATACAAGTCGTTCGATCTTTATTGGCTTACAGTATATATACTAACCTATACTTTTTATCGAGTTTTTACAAACTTATGACATTCATAAATTGCGACTGATTATACCGCAATTAATATATAGCGCGATTGTCATAATCCGTAATAAGAAAATTGCTCAACCCTCTCTTCTATAAATATACACAGTATATACAGTGTGTG
>UCQR01102891.1:0-24265 GCA_900474235.1 Cecidostiba semifascia | reverse complement strand
ATATATATAAACGCATATAGCGAGCGCAACTTTGGACGAATCGAATCGCTCATCCGATGTGATTGCGGCTGCATCAGCTCGCCTCGTTGCGTCAAGCCGCCGCCGCGCGGTGATAATATTACAAATAATACACACGAAGCGCAGGCTATAGGTAGAAAATAAAATCGAGCGAACTTATAACGCGTGTAATGTGCAAAACCGGTTGTCGTCGCATCTACGACGATATTCGAGGGGCGAGGGCCAATTAAAACTGCCCGGACGACGACCAATAGGATTATAATGAGCGCGATAAATCGCCGAGCAATTTTGATAAATATCGCGGGTAATTTATACGCGATGAGGCTTAGCTCTCGATCGCCTCCTCGGGGCTATTACATGCCGCATGATTCCTCGGGAAAACGACTAGAAACGAGAGAAAGAAAAAGCATCGTCTTGGGCTAATAGTCTCGGGAGAGCATTTGAAAACGGCTACGTATACGGTGTGTCCATGCTGCATCTGATGCGAGTTAAAAATAAAAAGACAAGCTCTTCATGGGACTCGTTACGTTCGATGTTTTGTTATACTACTACGCAGCAACAGCAGCGGCAGTGTGTGATGAGATAATAAAAGCGAAGGAGCGTACGATCGAAAGAGGTGATATTGAAGGTTGACCCTGAACTCACCCCCCAACCCTATACAACATCTCTTTCTCTGTCGCGCTAGCGTGGCCTCTACTCTCCGCCTGCTTCCAAGGATTTCTTAAAGATGACGGCGTGAGACGTATTATTTAAGGACTTCTTCCTGGTCTTCTTCTTCTTTTTTTTGTGTCTGCTTTGTTTTGGCCCACTCTGTTTTCGTTTCGGTTCATCGACGAAGAGAGGATTTTAGGTCATGACTCATGCGGAGACTATACTTGATATTCGATTAGTTATAATTCGAAACATTAAATTAACTCGATCGTAAAACACTGGTCCAACAATGCTTTCTCAACATATAACGACGACACAATAAGTATTTTATTATTACCTTAGCTCTTAATCGATGCATATTGAGCGCTGCTTTAAAAAGATTGCTTTTGATCCGCACGCGCAGATTGAATGGTTAAAATCGCGAAGCTCTGCACTTCATAAATAATGCATTTCGATTGTTATAGGTATTTGGGCGGCGAATGCCTTCGTTCGAAGGTCGCGTGGGTTAATGCGCGAGTTTGATGTGAAACAAAAAAAAATGTGTAAACCAAATTACTTGTAAAATCGAACAAAGTTGGCCTTCACACATTGACCCAGAGCCTTTCTTTTCGGCCGCTAAAAAAAGAGATTCGGCTTTCCGCCACACGCGAGTTTCCGCTGCTATAATACTTGTACTGCTGCTGCAACGCGAGCTGTTTGTCAAACTTATGCTAATGCGTACTTGGGAACGGGCGAACAGCGGAGGCGGGAGGGGGGAGATATAGCTCGCTCGGTCGTCTCGTCGATTCGATTTGTGTGCCATTAACATTCATGAACTTCATCTTCCGAGTGTCGATTCGTCGTCAACTTATTGATGGTGTATTTCGAGTTTGCATATTGTCTTGATGTGCGCATTTTTTCATTACTTATTTGTAACACAAAACTCGTTTTCAGCTTTGTTCTTCTTCTCTCCAACGCGAGTATTATCAAAATTTTTTTGAGTATTATTATTTTCAAATCCATCATCATATTTGTCGGTTTATTATTTCGCTCGAGCGAGATATACCCTTTGCGAGTTTTAATCCGTTCGCTTCTTACGCGCAGACTGGCAATCAATCAAAGCGAATATACTGCCAAAAAATACAGTCAGGGTAAACGCCAGATAGAATTTCTCATTGCTTCAATGATCCCGAGTCGATCCACGAGGTTTTTTTTTACTTCCACGAGATTGAATTACGTCTCAAGGGTAAAAGCTGCAGGTCGAGAGCCATAGCCGAGTAATGATAGACGCCATACATTGTACAGGCGTAGATAAATGAGTTCCCAGAGCCCAGAAAACCATATCTCACACATAGTTTCCTTCTCCGATCTCGCATTTATCGATTATTCGCCTCTACTCTGTCCATTTTCATTTTTCTCTTGCACGTTTCCTCATTTTTCACACGAGTTTCGCCGCTGGTGCGCGAAAACTTCGATTCATATATTATACACGATTTCGAGATACACGTGTGCAGGTAATCAAATAGTTCCTATATGTAATTTTCTCTCTTGGCATATATAAGTATCAAAACAAGCGCGTTGATTTGCTCGAATGCCTCGAATCCGTTATGATCCGCCCCAAACGTTGCGTGTGATTTATAATCAAATTAAAATGGAAATGTAGAACCTGGTAAAAGGGCGAGAGAAAGTTGTAGAAGTTTATACCTGCGTCCACTCTTCGGTCTTGGTCTATTATATGGGACAGGAAAGAGCTTATACATAATACCCAGCGAGTTGGGATCTCCGACAGCAATAATATCCAGGTTCGGTTGATTTGGCCTTCTGTGAGGTCCTTTACCCTTACATACCTGTATTCAGTGGATACTATAACGGCTAGAGTCTTGAGCTGGTATTTTACGCACCCTTTCGAATGTATTCGTATATAACTTATCAATGACGTCAACTGTCCGGCTTACAGAAATATCTTGGAGATAATACTGGTTTGAAAAACTTATCATTCCGACGCGTGTACAGGTTACGTGTGTCATCTCCAGATGATACTATATTTATATTGACTTTTAAAAATGCGCAAACAACAACAAAAACTCCAGATTCATGCGGCAACGCAAGCGTATCTTCTATAATTTCCTATAATATACACTACATTATTATTTTTTTTCGTAAAGTTCGCGTATTTTCGTGCAAACCTTCGCGCTCGTTAGGTTCTACACTGGTGATGTGTGTGTACCGCACGGCATGGTTCTCGCGAGTCTAACTCGACCTATCGCTGTTTACTTACCCGAGAGAGCCAAGATCGCTATCTTCACGCTTGTGTACTTAATTAGAGAACAAGCAATGCGCTCTCCTCTGCGTCGGATCGACGATCGAGTTCGAATTAGCATACAATTAGAAACGCCGCGCGCACGCGAGCCAAACTCGCGCGCTCACACACAGCTCTCGAACTGCATATGCAGATTCGTCAAAGTTTTTATAAACTGAGCTCTCCTCGTTGAATTTAAATTGGGACTGTGGATAAGTGTAACGCGCACGCAGCTCGCGCGAAGAAAGGAATTCAAAGTAGGAATTGAACATTTTCTTTTGTTTTTGTAGAGGAGGCTAAAAATAGAGATGGGAGTTTGCACGTGTATGTGTGTGTGTGTGTGTGTGTGTGTGTGTGTACATTGTAAAGCTACTCAGTACTACTAAGAGCTGTGTCTCGAGGCAGACAGATGTCTAGTTTGGTAAGAGCTTCACGTTTCTTGCCCAGGTAAATCGTGTAACGAATGCCGCGTGTACTATTCTCTCGCTACTTTTTCACGAGTATATTCCGAGTCTTTCTGCTTACGCTTCACTCCTATTTGCCTCTACGAGGTCCGTTTCTTTGTTTTATCACTGCTCTTTATTCTTTCTTTACATTGAATAAAGACAAATCCACTTAGTTCTCTGAGCAACGAGGGAAACCGGTTATTCCATAAAACTGTACTATCTCCCACACTTTATTAGTCGGGTTGTTTTTTTTTTCGAAATAAAGAGCGCAACATGCAAGTACAGACCGTTGCTGCAGAGAGAAACATTTATACTCTCATATATACACAATAAAGCTGGCGGTCATACGTGACTTTTTACGAGCTTCCGAGGGACGACGACGACGACGATACACGCCGCTGATTCCCATGCAGGCAGCAGTAGCTATTTTGCATATCTCATAAAATACTTTGTCGTTGTGTTCGAATGTTTCGCATGCAGAAAGAGAAGTTACGTCGATATATACGCGCTTTTTTTCTCCCGCTCGATAAAGTCGAGCGCCGTCTAGAGACGACTGGCGTATCGAGGTTGTGTGTACTTATGTGCAGCAGCGGTGCCGGTATAGGTGAGTCACGCGTTACATCAACACCTACATATACGAAGAGCTTGCAACGCAAATCCACTAAGTGAAAAACATTGTTGCAGTGGTTGACGTCAAGTCGCGCGCGAGCCTTATCTCTCGTCGGGCCTTTATTTCCTCTTTCCGCAAATCCACCCGTCGCCGCCGCCAGCGCGCGGTTTATCTTTGTATCGAATTGGCGCGACTTTTTGCTGTTACTGCTGCTCGTGATTCGTGTGTGTTCTAAAAATATACACAATATATTTATCACTTCTCCTCCCTCCAGAGCCGCAAGATCTTCTCGTAAGCTGCTTTTTGCGAATTAAAAAACACGTAATTGCTTATCGCGCGCGCGCGCCTCGGCGCGCGATAACGAAAATTACGATGTTTAATTTTTGCCGTTGCACAATTATGCTTTGACTGTAGGTGATACCACCGGGAAAAGTTGTTTATTCGCTTTGCCTGAGTTATCGGCGGAAATCAGTCGCGTTTAAATTTTTCTCGATATGTACTATACATGAAGACACTGTGTAGATGTTTTTTTGCTTCGTGTACATATATAGGTATACAAGCAGCTGTGCAAAGAATAACAGTCGAGTGAAACTAGATAGAAAAGTATCGAACACAAAGTAGACAAAAAAAAATCTACCGTTTCCGCTTTTGTCGCGTAATTCGACATTTCGTGACAAGGAAACACCGCGACAGCGCTGACTCACGTGCAGCAGCAGAACGAATACGGCGAATATCTGCTTGGCTTCTCGGAAAACGCGTAGCAGCAGCAGCAGCAGCTCCAATAGCGTTGACTAATCGCAGTCTCGTGCATAATAAATTGCATAAGACGGCGCGTTTGATAATAATGAAATAACGTGGTCTCTCGTCGTCGTGCGCGCACGTGAATAGTCCGTGTGTGTACAAGTGAGAGAATACACGAGAGTCTCTATCTTCCGTGAGCGTATATGCCTCTCGGGTAAATTGCGAATTTTAGCGTCGACTCGACAAGCGGACTCGCAAATAATCTCTATGAGGCTTTCGAGAGAAGAGTGCAAATTTGCTTATAGTGTACAGCGGCTTCTTTCAGTGCCTACTTTCGACTCTTCGCGCAGTTATGTAAGTTAAATTAATATATAGGCAAACTAATAAAAATCGTTATTCAATATCCATCACCAGCGTTGTTATTGAAAAATTTTCCTCGATGAAATTAATAGAAAAAAGAAACAACAAAAATGTACATACTCGTCTATGGATTTTTTGCTTTCTGTTGGGATGAACGAGTTTTAACGAGCGCAAAAAGAGTTGATTGACGCTATAGTCTAAAACGAAAATCAGAAAAGTCACGCCGACTAGACTGCCGCGGAAAAACAGAATCAAAGGAGCATTGAAATACAGGTTGCGGCTCGGCCGAGAGTCTCGTGAAAAGCTAACGGGTCGATGTGTTTTAGCACGTTTTGCAAAAGAAGCGACGCTGAGCGCGCACATCATCGCAGAGGAGAGAGAGAGAGCGGGCGGCCGGCTTTCGAGTACACGTGCACCGATGTGGGTGACGCAACCGTTACTTTGGCGTTTCTTTTTTGCGCCGACGACGAATCGTATACACTCTTAAAGACTCTTGGCGCCCGATTAGATAATAATAACGCCTCATTGATTCATCGATATATATGCGCATAAGCTGGCATGCGTGTGCCTATTAATAGAAAATTTAAATACTCGTAAATTTGCAGATGAGGCGGAGAGAAAAAAAGGGGCTGATTTGCATAAGTCGAGGCTCTCGGGGATTAGCCTGAGGGAGTCTCACGCTCGTTCGGGATGACAAATAAACGAGCGAAGAACAAAAAAATTGCACAAAACAACACGTGTTCGTTATACGATTATATGCAGTGAGGAAGTTTGTTTTCTCTCTCGAAGGCCAGTCATGATACAAACTGACCCGAGGAATAATAATAATAATAATCCTTACATATAACTCTTGCCGATTTGTATCGGCTCCTTGTTGCCGATCCTTTATTATCCCGCGGTCGAATTTTTCGGGCACCTTCGGGGGGGAGGGATCGTGGAACCGGTTTTCGGAGCGTGGATTCGGCTATAAAATATTTTTAGCCTCGGCTGTTTGTCAGGCCGCAATTTTATTTCGCTCGCTCGCTCGTCGTATACAGTATACAGCTGTGTAATTTTCTCAAAGCGGGCTATCGAAAAAAAAAAAAAATTCTCGTACGATCATCTCTCTTTTTCTCTTATTCTTCGCCAGCGTTGGGCTATCAAAACAAATGCGTTTTTTCGTTCTCTTTGGACTCGAAAGGCTTCTTTGGCTATTTCGGCGAGTTCTATTTCTGGAGGATTCTCATTTATTCAGACAATATCACGCCATGGAATTTTTCGAGAGGTTCGTCGGTCTCGACAATCCGAATGTATTAATCCACGTTTTTTTTTTCAAGTCAAAGTTAATCAATAATGTTAGCCTCCAAATTTAGAACTCTTTGAGTTTTTTAATTTTCTCGAAGCATCTGTTCATCTGGCATATCATCAATCCGCTTGTTTTCTACTACTTACGACAAACACAGCGTGAAAGCCCCCCATCAAGGCATCGAGCGCGAGGACTGATTGATCCTCAAATAAAATATTTTTTCTCGCTCTTCTCCAATCGTCTCTTTCTTTCTGATGGCCGCTATTCAGCAGCAGCATCAGCGCCGTACACAGCCGGCGTAGGTCAAAGTAATCTGCAGCAGCGCGACATGGCAAAACGTTATATTGCCTCAATTACGGGCATTATTGTTCGACGACCGGCCTTCGCCGTGAAAATTGCCGCGAACTTTCTCTCTCGTCTCTCTCTTTCTCTCTTGCAAAAGAGAGCGACCGACGTCGCGACGACTCTTTAAGCTGACCGGTAAATGCGCTGTTACGAAAATTGCATAACGACCTCTCTTCTCTCTCTCTCCTTTCTCCGTCCTTCCGTTTCTCTCTCATTCTCTTTTTTGCTTTTGCTTCGCAGCATATATACAGCGCGAGTGTTCTCTCTCCTACAGCTATTCCCGGAAAAAGCCGCAAATTCCCCGGGCTTTTAAAATTCTGCAGAGAGTCCGCGCGATTTCAACTCTGACGATCCTGCGAAAATCGTCAAAAAAATAAAAAGATCGAGACACATGTATCCTCCTACTGTCATTCTGATTTTGCTGAGAGCTATGCCTTGTACAAACAAGGCGCGTCGCGCGGCTTGCCGTGCGTATAATATAATGTTTTCGTGACCCAGCGAGGTGACATTGCCGAAAATAAAACGACTACATGCGGGCCCCGCGCGATATGGAGAAGTGTGTGACTGTGTGCGCTCACACCAAGGTCAAGGTCGCCGAGTGTATATTTCCCCCTCTTCTCATATAGCTACCGCGCATTACACATCCGTGACTGCTATGTGGATTATTATTCAGCGGTGCATAACAACGAGCCGACTGCTCTCTCTGCGCGTTAATTGCCCAGCTCGCTTTTATTTCTGTTTTTTTTTGTTCTCCCGTTTACTTTTAACCAAAAAGGTGTATCGAAAGCCGCATTGGAGAAAAGGAAAAAGTTGACGATATAAAACTCGAAATTTAATCCCGGCCGAAGTAGGGGGGAAAAAGCACTCGAGAGAATATGACAGAACGGTTCGACTCTGTGTAATACCGAATGGATTTGATCCGCGCAGGTAACCTTGAAACACGAAGCAGACACTCTCGGCTTCTCTGACACACACACACACACACACACACACACATACACGTCTTATTATCTCGAATTTCACATACGTATAGATTTTTGTTGTTTACGCGCGCGCACTTTTATGCGCGAGAGATTATTGCTTACTGTTCTGTTCTTTCGCTTATACGCGGATCCGAGCAAATCCTCCGATATTAGTTCCATAAAGCACAAGTGCTGTACTCCACCCCCCTGTGCTGCTTTCTGCGCAGTTCCTCCAAAACGAGAGTAGCGGAAGAAAAAAAGGTTCGGAGGAGTCGTATTGCCAAAGGTTTTAGCGCGGGAGCAGTTCATTTTTATTTCCCTACGACGGTTTATCCTCGTACTACTCGGTGGCTCAACTCGACATTTTAATGGCAGACGTCATGCGGCGACGACGTTTCAATTTGCGGTCCCTTTGGATCTAACAAAGCTCTCTCCCGATATATACTATATACACGTCGTCGTGGCCCTGACATCTTCCTGACCCTCGCGGCAATTCCAAGTATTACATCAGTAAATGTGTGTATGTGTGTGTGTATTGACCTCTCGAACTCGTGTCAATATTCACCTTCCACTTGGCTGTAAAAAAATGTCTTTGTAGATTCATAATATTCAACCTCCATATTTGCGCTTAAAGAATATTTAGTGATTAATAAATTCGATTTGTTTGTTGCAGGCAAAGTTGCGGAGCCAACGGTATCTTCTCACGGCGCTTGGACTTCAGTGCATTCAACAGCCTGCCGAGAACCAAGCTCAACTCCTATCACATTAAGGTAGATCAACACTTTTATTACTGTATGCATAACGACCCTGCTCTTTTATGTCTCACGCGATACTGATATACGTCTATCGTGTGTATGATGTTGATTGCTCACGCGAATGCGTCTTTTCGGCCATTCGACGACCTTGCACAATAATGCATACTTGACTATAATCGCGATTTAACGCGTGACCCATTTTCATTTTCAACGCTGTCTTATGTCAAATTCATTATCCAATTATAATTTTGAAATCATTTCGAATGTAGAACGGCGAACCGGTTTTTCTGCGTAAATAACAGATGTGGGAGTAGGCTACAAATTTCCTCTAAATTTAGATGAACCTGTGCGCTTTCTAGCGAGGCGTTTATAACGCGTATAGCAAAAAAAAAGGAATCTTTCTCAAAACTGTAAGAGAACTGCACGCAAGTCTGCTAGGTATATATTACGAGAAAAGCGTCCTACTCCAAATACACGCGTAAAATCAATAAACACCAGTCGCGAAACTCCCATGCAATTTTCTTGCACCGAGGGAGAGAGACGACAGCCACTTACAAGCACTGCTGGCCCGCTTGCTCAGCGCACGCGATAATATCGTCGCGTCTGCTGCAGCACGCGGTATATACGTGTATATTAGAACTCACCTTGGAAATGACCGGCTGCGACCTGCAGTGTGCGAGCAAAATAGAGGCTGTCCTCTGCTTGGCCCTCCTCGGAGAGTATGATGAATCGATTCTTAAAAAATTGCTGCTTTACCCGCTATATACAGTGTATGCTGCGCTCGGCAGGTGAAAACATGAGCGATCGGTGAGAAAAGCCATTCGTTTTGATCACTCGGTTGTATACACGTATGTATGTACGTCCGATTTTTTTGCTTGGAATATGATGTAGGACCAGCAAGTTCGAGTAAGAAAGATGGATTGCGTTTTCCTATGCGTGAATAAATGTCCAAATAGTTAACGAAAATGTTTTTTCTTTTTACACACAACTGTAGGATGAGTTTAGTCACAGAATATATCTGTAAATCCTGTACAGTAGTCAAAAGCGTGAGTGACTGATGAAAAACTTGTAACGACGGTACATCGCAGTCAGATGGGTTTTACTTACCTCGGTGAGCATCTCAAAGGCGCGTCGGCGTAGAATAATTCGCTGCTCAACTCTAGCACTCTGCATAACGCGCTCGAATGACTTTGCTATATTATACTCCCTCGAAGACAAGGATCTAAGCGTGGCACTGTAAGCCGAAGTGACTTACGACGTACACCGTATATACGCACTGAAAAACGAAGAAGTAACAACACCTCGGCGCGACGCTGATCTACTCTCGGCGAGAGACCGGATCAATGGCTGGAATGCAGCAGAAATTCAATTGGAGAAACACACGCCTTTGTTGTTGATCGAGACTCTTTCCCGGTGATGTAGTTTATTTTCTCCAGCTGCAGACTGACTCTGAGTGGTTCCGTGTTCGAGTCGCGAGCCAAGATGGCCTTATCATTGCTCACGGAATATACGTATATAATACATTATACTTACGGCCGGAGTCATTAAAGCTGCAGGAAGCTCGGCATTGATTCGCAATATGAGATGCGGCATTGATGTATACGCCGCGGGGGGAGTGAAAGCACTTGGCACGAGGGAATCGCCGCGGTGAATTAATTGTGCTCAGGACTATCCGAGCCGGCGATCTTTTGCTTCTGCTGCTTTTATGCTGATATTCCCCACCGCAATTGCAGAGCAGTGCGCGATTGAGATAAAACGCCTCTCAAGCCAACTCTATTTCTGCGCGAAAAATGGTTAGCGGGCACTCTTTTTCGCAGGAAATTCAGCGAGTGTTTATCAGATGTACACGTTTTTAACGCGTCCACGTTCGTTCCCGCGTATAGTGTAATCATAGAGATGTTTGAAAAGTTAAACGACAGACTGATACAGCTGAATGTTAATTGTAAACAGGAAAATCTATACCATTTTCTGTTTATATAAACAATTTAAAAATCGTATTTCCAATAGCTCAGCATCGGGTCGAGAAAAGCGTTCGAAACGCGCGGTCTATTACGCAACGAATAACGTCAGACTGTTATCGAGCCAACGTGAGAATGACTGGTCCGGCCTTGAAATTCATCCCCCAAAGTGCGTGTGTTGGATAAGGATTGGGTGAGTGTCAGAGTTTCCCCGGGGGTCTAGACCTGCCTCAACGTGGTCGATACGATACGACGACGTGCGGCGTCTCCTTAGTCCTTCTCCATGCATGAGAGAGAGAGAGAGAGACAGAGAAAGAGAGCTCCTCTCCTAATACCCCGACGACTCCAAAGAGATATAAGGAGGGGAACTTCTCTCTTGCTCCTTCTTCCCGGCCTTCTACTTCCATGAAATAAAAAAAAAAGCATGAACCCTTTTTACGACCGGATTCGCATCGCGCCTTCTTCTTTTTCCACGTGACGAATTAAACGCAATTAAGGCTCAAGGTTAAGTATGTATACTTATTCATATACATTAAATACGCGCGCGTGCTCGCGCTTTATATCTGTATCTGATGGTCGCTCTCGGTTTTACGAGCCAGTTTACGTGCTCGAAAATTTCTCGGCACTTGCGCGCTCTTTTTTTTTATAAGAACCGCTTTCGAAATATATACGTTGGAACGTTCAACCGAATTTTAGAAAAAAAAAATTTATAAGGATAATAGTAAACACGTGTATATCAAAAAGACTTGGATAGCCCGTATCTGTATTGTAATTATACACGTTCATTCACATGTAACTTTTCTTGTAATAGAGAACGGTGTTTTTGCTTCCTCATTCATGATTGCTCATCACCATTGATCGTGCGGTCGAGGTCATTTTTTGCGCCGACTATCTCACTCTTTATTGTCGGCCTGCTCGCTTTTTCAGAGGGTTCGAGCGCCTCTGCGATCAGAAAGCATTCAGCAGAAAGCGCTATTGTATGAGAAGAGAATATTTTAGCACTTGCTGGAAAACCATCGATATAGTCACTCTAATAAATAATATCTCGGTCGTAATTTCGTTATACTGACCTTGAATAGCCCATTATCAAGGGTGACGACTGTGGAGCGTTTAATTAGTCTCGTAATGACTTTTAATCGCCGTCTACTAAAAGTTACATCTTTTTTTGTCAATTCAACCACGTTAAAATATACGATTAGTAAAAGCGAAGGAACTTTGTCGCTCAAGCAGTAAACATTTCGAAACGTCGACTGGTCTCTAATCTGTATAGAAAATCTTGAACATCAAAACGCTAATTTTAAAGCACGCTCTTGCTACTATGTAGTTGTTTTTTTACACCAGATGAAAATAGAGATAAGATAACACATGAGATAAGCAAGTATAGCGTTTATCTTCAGAGGCCGCGTATTTCAATAGAGAGATGATGATAATAACTCGTCGGAATTTAAAAAAAAATACATCCATACTCTCAACTTTGCGTGGAAATCCTTCGACGAGAGAGCGTTTTGCGTACAGCAACCGCACAACGACGAGGCGTATACATATTATAATACCTCACGGCGAAAGAAATCTTTCGTCGCCCGTATACATAAACGCATACATCCAGCTCGAAAGACGTGACACATGCTCCTCCTATTTATAAACGCGATCCACGTATCGATGACACGCCGGCTGCTTTCTTTGTTTTCGATGAGATGCAATTTGTCGTCTAGACGCGATTCGCCACTTCCTGCACGTGTGTTTGCGTAAGGAAAAATCGCGACGGCGGCTTTCCGCGAAAGTTCGAAAGAAAAGAGGAGGAGGGTATATTATTGCGGCGCCCGATCGACTCGGCAGATTGTGCTCTCGAGACGCGCGCGAGTAGGGTTATTTACGAGGAGAGAGAGAGAGAGAGAGATATCGCTCTGGCCAAGGCTGGATCGTCAGATAATTTTCAATTAAAAACGATTAGCCGCGGCGAGAGCGTATATCTCTCGTCCGCCCGCCACTTTCTTCGCTCGGCTGGCTCTTATAATACCAAGGTCGATTGTATATCTCTCTGTACTGTATTTTTCAAGAGATTTTCATAGATATCTTTTCTCGTATCAAATATTCTCTTGGACGAGAGTAATAGGCGTATATTCAAGGTCGTACGTATACGAGTATAGGAAGGCGCGAGGCATCCGGTCCAGCAGTAAAGAAGGCCCGATGAAAAAGTGCTCCGAGCCAGGAATAGCTTATCTATATACATCCTACAACGAAAGAGAGTTTGGCCAACTGCCGATCGCAATTCCTTCTTCAATCTGTTTTTGCTCGTCGTCTTCTCGCATTCAAGCATCGACAGCAGCAGCAAAAAAGCTTTTATTCGTATAACTACTTAGCAAAGAACGCCACTTTGGCCTCATCGTCCTCGAAATGACTCAGTTCTCGATCGGAGTTTGCATAGTCGGCCACTTTTACGGGCAAACTCCTCGTACCGTTCCGCAAACAAGTAATAACCCCGCGGCGCGAGTATACATATTCGAAGCTGATGCGCTCTTCCAGTGCCAAGGCCGAATCCCCTCCTGGTGCGCGAGTACGTCTATATAACCCGTCGCTGCTTTTTGCGCCAGACAGTATCGATTAAAACGTGACCCGCCGACGTCGCGCTCAACTTCCTCTCTACTGTCGGCGTCGTCGTCAGCCAAAACGCGAACTTTGCCCGTAAAACTGCGCGAAGCACTAGAAAAGAGTCGCGCTCGTCTCGCGTTGCAGCGACTCTCGCCTTTATACTTACGCGATGCGAGAGAGAAAAGCTGGCGTGTAAACCTAGAGCGCAACGCTGACACGGACTTTGGCGTCGATTCGCATTTTTCGGGATCCAATCTCAATTTGCCGGCTACACATATACCTGTACTACGTGTGTACGGAAGAGGAGCCGTCCTCGCCTTGTTCTCTCCTCTCTTCCTCTTTCTCTTTATTAAAGTTTCTCCGCGCGTGTATAGTTCGACTATATATACACATACATATACCGTTCTTTGGGGAGTGGCTGCTCGGCTTTAAAGCGCCGGCGTCTCTTTGTTTCCGCGTTGCGGTGCGACTGATGCTGCTGCGCTCCGAACATCGGAATACAAAATTCATGGGCCAATGCCGTTGGCGCGCAGTCGTACGTTAATTTTTTGTTTTCCACAACGATATCTTTAATTTCAACCCGCCCTTATTATATACCGAATTTCCATATCCCGACAACAATATAACTCGGTCGCTGATTCGCCGATAAATCTTATATATTAGAAGCAATATTCAAAAAGCGCCATAAATCAATTCATCCGCCTGGATGTACACACACACACACACACGTCTCTCTCGTCGTTGGCAAAAAGAAGGAGCGCTCGTCGCAAAAAACTCGCCAGCCGGAGCGCACAATATATATAATCGACGCGCCCTCTTCGTTCGTAATCCATCAATAACGATCAGCGCGCGTCCGACTAATGGAACGAGCTTCGCGTTGGGAATCGTTAGCGTAGGATTCCCGCAGTGCGAACTGTACTAGCGAATTCGAGAACCCTATACACTCTTCGAACGAGCGATAGCTATCTCGATGCGGGCTCTATACATAATATACTATACTGCTGCTGATGATGATTATAACGGATCACACGGCGAGATAGTAGTAGTTTTCAATGCACTTTTTACACGGGTATATAGAGAAGACGGAAAGGTGCGCGAATTAGCGACCTTCGGCAACTCGGCAGCTTCCTCTTTAAGTCTGGTCTGTCTGGTATGGGGATCAATGGCGCAGCTGACGAGCCCCTCGTTCCCGGCGCTCCAGGCGCACGCGCGCAGACGATTTTATCGACCGCGGCTCTCTGCTACCTCTCTCTCTCTCTCTCTCTCCTCTCGCGTGTTCTGTCTCTGTCTGTACACACGTAGACTCACGGCGGCGGGGGCGTAGTATGGGGTGAGCGAACCGCCGCCGCGCCCGCAGACGTCGGCTGCTGCAGCAAAAGCGGAGTCGGCGCAGCTGCACTCGGGCGGCCTTGACTTTCCTGACGCCGCTGATGTACAATGCGCGGATCCGTATAGCGCGTCTTCGTGTAATCTCGACGGAACGCCGCTTTTCTCTGCTCTGAGCAGTGTACACGTCGTGGATATGTACGTCACACGATAAAGAGGGCTTGTTATAAATCCGGCTGAACGTCTGTTATAATGTCTGGCTGCTGTGTAATTTTTTTTTTTTTCATCCGCCTGGTGCGGAATTAAATTGCAATTATACGACCGCGATGATTATACGAGGATGCACCGCGAAACTATGTACTTCGCTGTAGCGAGCTTTCATTATGCGAGTGACACACAAGTGTGCTCCCGCACTTGTATGTACGCATGATATGGGAAAGAGAAACGCGGAAGTAGTTACAGACCGGTTGGCCAGACGACGCTGCAATTTCTATATTGAGTATGAAATTCGTATCTGCGCGCGTTTTCTCGTACCTATAAAATCAAAGCTACTCGAGACTGACGGACGCGCGCGACAACATCGAGTACAAGGCAAACAATCGCGACAGACAATAGCGTGATTAGAGCACGACAGTCTTTCCCAGCCGCACACGGTAAAAGACATTGTATCGGGACTGACACCGTCGGCAAAACCCGCTACCCTGACGGTGTGGAGCATAAGCAGCAGTGTTGAATCAAGCCATATTAGTAAATATGTAAAGCAAAACAGTTTTGGACTGGCCTTTCCCCCACCGCTTAAACTTTCCAGCTCTCTATAGTCTCTGGCTAGCGAAGATAGGTGGCGCATAGGCACTTTCTTGTTTCCCTCATCAAAATCTGTGCGCAGAATGTATTGTATACACAGTGGTATGCCATAACTATGCTAAAACTGACTTTTTGGTCCGCTCATGCTATAACTGCAACTGATCTTTTTTATTCTGCTTTGCCAAAGTGTCACTGTTTAAGAGGCGATACTTTTTGATCAGTGAAATAAATTCTATTCAAGTTCTGCACCACCAGCTGAGTACCTGTTCTCTTTTTTGCGGGAAATAAAAATCAGTACTAGTCCATCACACGATCTCATATAGTGCGTGCGTGCAGCCACCTTTTTTCGGCAAACGATATCTTTCTCGAGCGCTAATATTGGTTTCACGTGTTATAAGTACACCGCGCTACTCATAATGGCATCGATTCGTCGATTCGAACTCACTGTAATGTATATGGACGAGTGTATAACGTTCACCGCAGCAGTATCAGCAGTATCAGCGGGAGAATAAAATTGAATAAAGAAGTTGGCCAAAGGTACAAGCAGTCACTGGCAATAGCCGAAGCACTAAACATCGAGGGGGTTACCGCTTGTCCCTTCCGATTTTACGAGGCGCGCCTAGTTTATATATGCAAGGGGAGAGACGGTATATATTCGTACGGCGGCTGCAAAACTCTTGGCTTCTTATACACCGCGCGCGAACGCGTTCTCGGGACGATAATTGCGACGGTCTGGTAATCCCGGATATGGGTTATCGAGACTCGATGAGCCGACTCTCTCTCTCTCTCTCTCTCCTTCGCCCCGTAAAACTGTCATTTCGCGCGGTGTAATCGCTTATCCTTATATCAGCCCCCGCGCATGTTAACAAGCCCTCCTTCGAATCGTGCGGCAGCTCATCATCGTAAAGCGCTGATCATAACCCTCGCGCGCGGCGTAAGTCGACGGCTTTGCGAAATTGGCCAATTTCTTTGCCCGGCCGACGTCACACACAATGAGATGAGTTATGTCTCGGCCGACTATAATGTATTATATGCCATACGTATATTACGTTCTCCCACGTGGGCTTGCGCAACAACGACGACGACGACGACGACGAGGGTGTGTGCGTATATAACGGAACTGATATGCAGGTGTGTGTTACGCGGCTCGAGACCAGTTTGGGGTTATATAGACGGTAGTTAATTCGGAAGAGGCCCCGAAGCGCCTATACACTTTTTTCTCCCTTCCCTTTCTCTCGCGGGAGTAACTACTTGGCCGGTAATCGTGCCGTTTTGTCACTCTCGCCATCAACTACTGGCTCTCTGATGTATATGTACCGACTGACTGGTTCAACGACCCATATTAGGTATGAAGAATTATTTATACGTATGTATATTGTATATACTATACAGCTAATCACTCGCGATTTAATTTTATTTCACTCCGATAAATACACTCGGACTCGAAACACACAATGCGGCCATAAATCATCCGACAATCACGAGTAAATATTGCTGCTGCTCCCTCATCGCAATCAAAGCTCTTACTGTGTTCCATCTTCCTTGCTAGTAAAATAACGAGCCAGACTTTGCACCGCGAGAGAGAGAGAGCACAATGGGCTCGCTTTTTGCCGCCTTCCTTTTCGAGCGACACGCGAGAATGAATCCCTTCACCGCCGCGCGCGAGAGCTCGTTTGCACGAACATCTCCTCCGCGGCGGAGAAATGCTTCTACACTCGTTTCTTCTGTCGTTGTACTATAGTAAGAGACTTACAAATCTAGTTAGGGACGATTAAGTAAGCCGACGTCAAGAGACGCTAACGAACGACGCTAAACTTTCATGTCTTTGGCGTGTCTCGAGCTGCTTGCCTTCTTTCTGCGACACTGATTTCTGTCCTCCGAGGGGGAGGGTGTTTGCTCCCCTCTCTGGAAAGATGTTTAGTCACACCTTATAATTCACGATGATTATTATAATATTGCTTGCGCACTATAGCTTATATAGTGGTACAATGTAAAAGTCACAGTATCTCCGCATATAACCGCGAGGATTATTAATATTAATAAACATTGAAGCCATATGCATTTTACGACATTGCTTCGGAGAGTGAGAGAACTTGCTCTTCGCAGACTCCGACGAGGAACAATAAAGGCGAGGAGAGAGAGAAAAGAGCGAGCATATTGCTGGGACAATCGCGCAATATAGACGGGACGTGCTGTCTGGGGTTCAAGGCTATTCAATTATGGTTAACCGCCTGCCATCCAGCTCTCTCTCTCTCTCTCTCTCTCTCTCTCTCTCTCTCTCTCTCTCTCTCTCTCTTCCTCGCCAATAAGAATTACGAGAAAACTTGCCACTTGTTCCTCACTCGAGTAGGCGCGCGCCCGCGTTTACGAAAATGCCTCCATTGTTCGTTCTTTTCTCAAACTTTTTAATTTCCGGCGCTTCAATCAACTCTCGGCCTTATATACGGAAGCGATATCGAGACTCTTTTTCGCCGAAATTCGGACCGTCCCGCATTTAGACTTATTATACATACTGCCGTATAGGAATGCTAATAGGAACGGCAAATCTTGGGTGTATACATACACACACAGGCAGAAAGAGGCGCCGCTGTGCCATAAATTTTCGTGCCAGTCAAGTGCCCAAGAGCTGCGCGTCTACTATACAAACGCCTAGGCTCAGCGGCCATTAAAACTTTACCGTTTTCGCCCCGGCTACAAAATTTATTTTAATCGCCGCGACTGTCCGAACTGCCGCCCTCGGAATCCAAGAGATTCCACAAACTTTACCGGCTAAACTCTCAACTCTCTCGAGTAAAACAAAAAAAAACATATGTATAATCTTCCTTTAAACTTAAAACGAAATCCGCCAATCTCCCGAAACAGCATATAATATCACACACAAATATCAGCAGATAATTACAAAACGCAAACGAAAATACCCCGCGACGGCGTCGAGAATAAACAAGCGGTTGCATGTAAAAATCTAAATATAGTATAGTAGGCGATCGCAGCGCGCTCTTGGCAACCGCGAGCGCCTAGCTAATACGCGATAGAACAGCGGTGACTATATAGTAGTTATAGACGTGATGCATAGTAGCGTCAGCAACAGCATACGTGTGTGTGTGAATGCATGATAATCAGTCAACGACCGAGGTGAGCTCTATAGCTGTGAGCCTCAGGGTCGGACGACGGCTTGGCGGCGCGTTAGGCTAGGTCAGTACATATAATATCTGCGCGCGCCGTCACCGGCGCTATTACTAGCTCTATTCTTGTCCGCTCGTTCGCTGCACGTTGCAGTAGATCCCACGCGATCTCCTGCACGTATACGCGCGCGGCTGCTATCTTTATCGCCAACTGAAACTGCGCAAGTAGTTTTTGCCTTTTTCGTCTATCTCTTGTTGTTTTTTTTTGTCTCGTAGCCGTTTGATTTTTTGTTCTTTTGGAGAAGCTTTGAGGAGTTTACGCTCACGGGACCGCGAGCTATTCGTGATTTACCGTCTCAGCTGTGCCAAAACGGCTGATTACCGGAATGTCACGCGTAAAAAAAGTCAAATCGTACAGAATTCGCCGCTATTACAGTCTCGTATATGGAAGCAGCCGTAAATATACGGCGTTACGCAAGTTGTTTGTTGCCTGCGGCTATACTACACGCGTAGTTCTTTGATTCGTCGTACTCACCCGTATCGCATTGTGCAATTGTGTGGACTATAGTTCTCGCTTGGAAAATATATCGATCGCTCGCGCGATGGCCGTGATCGTTTTGAAAATCAGTTGTTTTCCATTATTCGCTCGCGGGCGCTGGTTTCTATTTCATATTTACTAGCAAAAAAACCTTGAATATTTTTACAATCTCGCGCGTAGTTTTTCCACTGCAAACACGGCAATTATTATCATTCTTCTTTATACGCGCGGTATAAATCAAATGACTTTGCGCGCGTTTATTATTCCGCATCGAAACGCGAGAATGGCTTTTCGATTCATTTCCATATTGTCGCGCGGGGGACGCTTTGAGGGTCGAGTGTGTAATTAAAATTCTATAGAAAGACGTGAAATTCAAAAACCCGATCTCTCCGTTACATAAACTGTCCCTGGCTTTTTTTGATGATGACGTTTTCCCCACAAACGAGACGATCACAAAAGAGGACCTGCAGCTGACACTTTTATTTCGCCGATCGTCATTTGCGGCCATTGTAACCGCGGACAAAGGGAGTAGGCCTGCGACTTATTGCTGATTTTTATATTCCAAAATTCGTGCGCACTCACGCGCCTGTGATTTTTCGACGGATGTCCTGTATATATATTATACACATATATACGCGTTGAGAAAAGAAAGAAAATGTCTAAAGGGGAAAGTAGCTAGGCTGGTGACAGCTTCAAAGGGCTCGATTTCCTCTCTGATGCTACGTGACTCATCGCTTAATTTCTTTTTCCCGCGCGAATCCGATTGCCGTTCTTTTGATCTGTACAGAGCGGAGAAGTAAATCTAGTCGTGGATCTCCGATACTGCGCTACTGCTTCCAGAACCCCCGCTTCTTTCATGCTACACTCTCGTTTCGTCTTCGCATAGTTGCTATACAGTTTCGTGGAAATAAATCACGATAAGCGAAATTGTATTTTCATTTTCATTGCAAAATTTTATTTTTCATCCTCGAACGAAGCAAACAATCATATCAGAATAAATAAAGTGTACAAACGTCAGCACTGTCGCTTTCCGTTCATCGGAATGATCGGCAGCACATCATCAGAGAGTATCTCATCCGAGAGCGAAGCAGCTGTCACTGCGTCAATCGCCGAGTCCCGTCGATTACGACAATGGGGCACGTGTCTCGTTACTCGCGTCCACCGTCGCCATACACTTTTTCCGCTCAATCTCGAGTATATCTCGATTGCATTGTCCGGCGACCGGTCTGTTTTTGGCAAATTTTCCGGCATCCTGCTCTTCTTCCTTTTTCTCATCCTCACCCGAGGGACTACTCGCCGCCGTGTGTTTTCTTTGATACGTCGGCGGCACTCGGGGAGCGAACAGCAGTATAGTAGATGCTGCACAAAGGACCTTTTTCCTTTGCAGAAGCGGCTTTTTGTTCCTCTCAGGCGAAACAAAGTTTCTGATGCTTATGTATATGTATACATCCGAGCGTATTGTTATACAAATGAATTTTAAACGTGCCCGCGTGGGGATGATAATGGGCCTCCGCATTTCTGTTTTATTTATCATCGTATAGTAGCGCACAGAATAAGCACTTTTTGCGCCGATGTTGATATACAGAAATGCGCCGCTTTATTATTATCATCATATTATATATATATAGTTGATTGCAAAAACTCGCCACGTCGCTTCATCATAATCAGCGCGCACACACACACACACACTCGTCAGTTCTGCGCGCGTAAATTATAAAGACATTTCCTTCCTCGGCAAATCTCTCTCTTTCTTCCCAGCAGCACATTATACATACTTTCCCATTGTAATGGACAACTCATCGAGCGGCGATCATTCAGCCAAGGCGATAATACGGCTCGAAGTAATCAAAACTAAAGTGTCAGTCATTTAATAGGCTCTCGCTACTCGCTCGCGCGCATTTCAAGACCTCCATCATTATCGCGCGCGCCGAGAAATCATCGCGGCCGGACGGGACGAGGTACTCGAGTGTAATTGCGTGAAAGCTGGAAGTATACAGACACTCGCTCCTCCTCCTCCTCGTCCTCGTCTAGTCGATCATGGGCGTGACTTTATGGACATACTGGGGTCTTTCTCTCTCTCTCTCTATCTCCCTTTTTTTTTATTTCGCCTCGCTCTGCGGGTGACGGTGACCTCGAAAACGCGCAGTCTTCTGTCGCTGATGCGACATAAATCCAAAAATAAAAGAAGCCAATTTACGAGTAGGGTTTTATAGTACAGAATACCGCTAATAAGTGGCACGGACGCTTATTTTATTCATCGCATCAAGCCGTGCATTATCGGCAAGATCGCAAATGACAAATCAGCGAGTGAAACATTCTTCGAGACAAATAGCCTCGACGACTTATATTGCAATGGCATTAAGCGATAGTATATATGTGCTGAGACTGCAATAAACTTATTGAACAAATCTGCTTCTCACCCGCACCGCGAATATCCTTTGATTGCAAGCGACTTTCAGAGCCGCGTATATAGAAAGCGTGCGTTTATAATATACCTGTAAATCAATAATAATCTCTAATGCGTTCATTGAATAAATGATTTATCTAAATTGCACCAGATAAAGCCAGTAGCAGTTCCTCTTTGCAAATGCGAGAATGGAGTACAGATCGCCGCGCGCGGCTCTTAATTTATCGCCAGCTCGAAACCGGAATCCCCCTGTATATAGCATTAACACAAAGTAGCCGCAATAAAGGCAGCTACATCCTACAATAAATTCATTTTTTCACTCGTTCAGTGCGAAAGAGAAGACGCGCGTTATACAGTCTGACAAACGGGTTTTGCAAATGATTCCACACGTTACGTGCGCGCGCCTCTCACTCGTGAATTGCTATTACTAGACTGGCTCCTATGCGCACCTTTCCAAAGCGCGTATAGGAGTCAGTCGCAACAGGTCATCGGCATTCTCTTTATAAGCCCCCCCCGGCGGCTTTGCCTTTTTCGCAGCGGCGCCGAGAAACGCGTTGCTTTTTTTTTTACTCAATTTTATGGATTTTACGAATTTTCAATTAATTTTCCCGGCAATCTTGTCGCATTTTTTAACGGATTTTTTCGTTTTTGTGTTGCAGGTAAGCCCATCGTTTGTTTGATGTACGATTATTGAGTCGGTGAGAGTGCGGTGAGTGAAATATGCAAATATTGTTTAATTGTGAATTTGTGGCTAATAAACGCGCACGCAAATTTTTCACAACCGATTTCACTCGCGGATAGATGGATATACAGCCGAAACGACGATTTTCAGACGAAATTCTCTGTATAATATATTATACATAAGAAACTGATTCCTCTCTCGCGCGAAAATCACTTGCGCATAAAAAATGCAGAGTATACTTCACGAGTGTATATCCGTCGTATCCCACTGCGGTTTCGAATTTCCCTCTCATCGCGTCGTTTTTTGCTTTGCCGGCTGCTGAAGCGCCGAACAACAACATCACGAGAAGAAGCGAGATTTTAAATTCTATTCGGCGGCGGAGTATATAGTCGGCGGGCGCGTCGCGGTTCGATGCTTTCGAATGGACCGTCAGCCCCCGAAGATTTGCATGGACGAATCAGCCGCCGCCCGCAGATCCTTTGATTCGAAATTCGGTATAAAAGGGAGGCATCATCAGTCCTGGGATATACATTTTGCGAGAGAGGCGAAATTAAAAGAGGCGATGAGTTCGAATACAACCCCCGGAGGGAATATAATTTCGAATCTGCGTCGTTCGACACCTCGGAACATCAGCCTTGATGGTAGTAGTACAGCCGTCAGGAGTCATTATCGATAAAAAGGAAGCACGAGAGAAAAGCGTCTCGAGACACGGAGAGAATAAAAAAAGGAGGGAAGATGAAGAGATATCGAAATGGCGGTAAGAGATTCGCAGTCTTACAAGAAAAAGTCATATCGAACCCTCTCGGCCGTGCGAATGTGCTGCTGCTGCTGCATGTATGTCGCATACATGGATGGGACGACGACTCGTTCGATGTATATAGGAGGGGAAGAATCCTTCGGTAACAAGGTATTCCACTCAAGGAGAACCGGCTGCATTCGGAAGAAGACGGCGGAATCCGGTAGCCATGTGTGCGTGTGCGGCGAGGAGGGAAGGAAGAAAAGGGGGATGAAATCTTCTTTTCCTTCAGCAGCGTTGACGCTTTTGATTTTGAAAAATCTCTTACGAATCAGAGCAGTAGTTTCTTGAGTTTCAGCCACACGGCCGCTTCGAAGGATATTTCTAGTATTACCTACAGCTCTCCGATCGCGGTATCAAGTTGCCGAGTGTGTATATACTTTGATCTCTTTTAATGAAAGCTCCGCGCTCTCTCAGCGCTATCCCGTTGCAAATCCTTTTAAGCGAAGCTTGTCCCCCTAACGATCTTTCCCAACGAATACATTCGTTGCTTTTTCTCTCTCTAATATAACGGCCTGAAAAATTAGTACCGATAAAATCGAAACACGTCGTAAATCCTGCCTACAGTCTGTATACATTATTATAGTCTACTGTGCAGTGTGTATCCTAATACCTCGGAACGACGACGAGTTCATCCACTTCTATATCTCGTCGTGCAGGCGCTGCCGCCGCAGTCTTATTCCCAGCCGTTTGCCAGGATTATACGAACGTTAAGCCGTCTCATCTCGTCGCACCTGCTGAAACTCATCCTCGAGAGCCCTTTCGACTCTGATATGCCTATATGCGTATTTTCGGCTTTTCCGAGAAAGCTCCTCTTTGCAGAAGATTTTATCTGCGGTAGGATAGGTAGGTATCCGATGGGCTCGCGCTTACATTGGATTTGCTCGGCGTCTGCAGCGTTGAGGAAGCAGAGATTATACGTAGTTCTGATACAATTTGAAATAGTCTGGGCTAGGTGGTATATACAAAGCTTTTGAGTACGATCGATATTAGTTTACTAGCTAGGCTTCTACTTTGACGAAGAAGAACATGTTGTAAATTTTCATACTAAAACAAGAGATAAGACGAGACGTCATCAGTGCGTAAAGACCCGAAAATAGAAAGATACGTGTGCGGAGCTGAGACAGCCAGAGGCGAAGGGAGGCAATAGAAGAGAAATGAGGGCGGCTTTATGTGATGACGTTCCCCGTGTCGGGGAGGGGCTGTGGAGCTTCTGGTTTATTCCTCGCGCGCGAAACCGCATAGGAGAGACCCTAGCTCCGGTATTATATCTTCGCAGTCTTACCGGGGGGGAGATGATGATGATGACGACGACGACGACGACGACGACGTCGTGTCGGCAGCGTGTGTTCCTTTGTCTTGCTTTCCGATCGCGGCTGCCGCCGTGTATTTGCGAGTGGATCTCCGGCGGGTAAGTGAAAGCCCGGCTGAGATGTTCTCCAGTAGGTGGGACGTATATACGGCGTGTCGTAAAATTGACCGAATTCATCAGGCGCTGCGGTGAGGAGCTTTAAACGTGGCAGACGACAAAGGAAATGATGATGCGAAACGGGCTTCTGGCTGTTGCTTCTCTCTCTCTCTCTCTCTCTCTC
>UCQR01102889.1:0-11553 GCA_900474235.1 Cecidostiba semifascia | reverse complement strand
CTACTATTTCGTTTCATTCTTTTGTTAACATTAAGTTTCGTATATTTAACATAACATCTCTGGGTAACAAATTCAAATCGAAAAAAAAACTGCTTGAATTTCGATTTAGTGCGATAATTGAAACATGTTAATTTATCGCGCGGTTAAATGGTTTCGTGTTCCCAAGGTAGTCGCAAGTTTCCAATCCGTGTTCCAATCAGCTATTTGTGTCGATGGCACTTGCGACGCTTCCAGCTTAATAAAGAGTCTTTGTGCGATTTTCTTTGATGATGCTATACTTTGCTATATCGGTAATATAAAAAATTTTCATTTTGCAATTAAAGAAATAATATAACGTAAATTCAAACTCCATTTAATTAATGAAGATGAGCAACTCTTCCTAATGACATAGATCAATACGGCCAATTAAAAAAAGTGAGAGCGCGTATTTATTCGTCGTTCTTATAGGTATAATTTATATCAATAGGGAAATCGCCAAAATTCAATATAACTCTAACTTATATCAGATCGTCGTCAAGAGAGAGAAAAAAAAAAGGAAAATAATTGCCGCAGTCACCGTAAAAGGTTCATCATCAATTTCAGTCACTTTCCCCATTGTGTGCCGTCATCCCGAAATTGTCCGTGTCAAATCTTTTGGCGCATCATCAATCAAAATCTTTCAGCGTGCAAAATCATTCGCTAACCATTTCCTCTCTTATATACATACCTACGATATATACTATACACGGATAAAGCTAAGCTCGCGCATCGATTCGCTTATAAAACCGAAATGAGTCTATATACATCGCCGAGTCGTAGTTTTCGCTGATAAAATGCGCTGCGCACTTGATACTAATGCTGGCTGTAATAATTCTCGACTGTATGAATCTATAAAAAATGGTCTTTTAGATTTGTTTTTCGCCGTTTATTTACACCTCGTTCGTTTTCGATTGCATCAGAGAATAACACTCGGACAGATACTATTTTTGTTGCTCTCTCGCCGCGTCGAGAGAGGAAAAACAAGTGGCGCCGCGCAATAACGTCGCGACACCACCGTTGCTCACCCGTCTATATAACTGCGAAAGTTTATTGTTATTTGTTACGTCGTCAATCGAGAGTAGCGAAGCAGCGATTTAGACGCTGAATCGCGGTCCGCAATCGTTTGGAAACGATTTTCTTCTACACTGAAATACTCCAAAAGAAAAGAAAAAACAAACAATTCCTTTATTATTGTAAATAAATTACAAGTTTCACTGAAATCAAGCTTTAATCGTGCTTCCCCGTCGCCGCAGAGTCGATCTCGTGCAGATCCTATTATCGCAGCAGTTAATCCGTCTCCGAGCACTACAACAGCATCAGCAATCTAATCACTTCCTATATAGCGACACTTTTCCTTTCCGAGCATGCAATATATGTACGCACACACATACATATACCTGCACAATCACGCCTGCGTCTATATACCTTCTCGCGTCACCTATACGTATACGCACGTCGCACAAAGTTTTTCCCACCTCGCGCGGATAACCGCCGTTTTACCAGACGACACGTGCCTGCGACTTCTCGTCGCTGCACGTGCGCGATATCACACGTGAGTTTGTATTTTATTGTATACGAGCGTGAGCGATCGGACACTGCTGCTGGCGAGCCTCGTTCTCTCTCTCTGTGTGTATACATATACACATAACGTATCTTTGTTAAGTAACGACCTAATTGTGCAATGCGAAAGCTCGCTGTCAGTCTGTCTATGCAGGGGCCGCCGACGTTGATTTCATCGATTCACGCGCTGAAGCAGACCTCTTTTCCTACTATTCCTTCCCCCCCTCACCCCGTCACCACCACTCTGTCGGTTTGCATTATGCGCGACGACGTCGTCTATTACGCGGTTAGGCGACGGCTGCTATACTGTGTGCGGGGACGACGAATCGCATAATTGATTGATTCGATGTTATTTATTATATATGTGTTCTTTTATTTTGTCTTGGATAATTATAGTATATATTAGGTGTGGCTTTGATGCAGATGAGGAGGAGGTATTGGTATTAGCGGGTCGTTTTGTCCGGAAATGGAGTTTTCGATTCGGCGTGCATATATGTGCATTGTGCAATTATATTGACACGTGTGTGAGGCTCTCTTGCTCGCTTGGCCATTTGTGTTTGTGATGTATATTGTAATCGTTTCTTCATGCTCTGTTACCTCCGGCGGCATAATTACGAGCGCGAAGACCTCGTTATTATGATAATTATGTGGAAGACGAGAGAGCTGCGGTTTGATATTAATTCTTCTTCTTTTTTAACTGGTTTATAATCGTTGCGCCGTGTGTTTGTATTTCTATATTGCGGGTGCTTTGATAATGAGCTATTAAGAGTGTGCGTGAATTGGAAAGTTGTGTTGTTGTCGGTTTTATTGATTTGGAGTTGTTCGCATATATATTTTAATCGTTGAGGATTTTTAAAAATTCATAGATTTTATATATTTTATTACCGTAGTTTTGTTGCTGCCAAGAAAGTTTGATAGAACCTTAAGAACATTCATAAATTATGAGCGAATTCTATTTTAAATCAGACTTTTTCATTCACTTCGATGTCGTTTCTCGGGGTTTCAAAGTGTTGAATGTTAACAACATACCGAGTGTTCAAAAGCATAGTTTCCGGGCACCCGGAATTCAATTAAAAACCGATTTATGCATTTATTTATGGGACTACTTTGTTCGAAGAACAAATCCTGACAGCGTTCTTTCATTAAAATTTAATAAGGATGGAGAAACAAACAATGGGGCGCTATACACCTTGATGAACTCATTATTCAAAGTGCTTCATTAACAAGATTGTAGGTCAATTAGATATTTATAATTCCAGCTCTGCAACGTCGTTACAGGACACAGCTCGTTCATTCTTAAAAAAAATTCAATCGCATCATCACACAAAATACGAAGAAAAAAAATTAACACTTAACGCCATCCATTCTCGTCTCGTGTCCTCCATCCATTCATCGTTCCAACTAATCCACAACTCTAATATAACACCGTGTCTAAACCCCCATTACCATAATCAAGCGGTACAACAATAGCTAGTCCAGCACTACGTCGCGCTGCATAACAATTTTCATTTTGATTCGCAATATAACGAGCTTACGCAATAATTAATTATATTCAGACTGTACACAGCAGCACCAGAGTTTCCACGCCAGTCTACTGGCACATTACATCACCGAGGTACCTATATAACCCACCGCCATAACAATATAGTGTATAGATATATATTCGCGCACAGATTCCGTGTACCAATTCACGCTCCATAAACCAAGCCAACATCACACGACTGCAAACACCTCGTAAACTAATCGGCAAAAACGAAACTCTCCGTGCGCGCGGTTTAGATTGTTTATCCGCGCTCTTTCAAGATATACGCAGTAGAAACACACACCATCGCTCTCTCATTTCGCTTATCCATATATATATAACGCACGCATATAAGTATATGCACACCTATTAATAAACTCACGCGCTTCGATCCGATGTACATGTAATACACATACACAAGCTGCCGCATATAACTCGGTTACACGTTCCACTTAATTGAGAGAAGCAGCGCACGCTTCGAGGGAGTCGTCGCTCTATACTGCTATATATGCAGCAGGCGTAAATCCTCGCGCGCGACTTCGAAACTTAAACGAGTCGTTAACCCCTGCAGCGTCGCTTCTGATGATATCCCCTTGGAGCACGTTACGCTGAGGAGGTATATAAGTGCACTCGAAAGCGTATATATAGCGGGAGTCGGGAAAAAAATCGAATCGAGGGATATGTAGCTGCTATGCGCGCTTCGATTTTCGAGAGATGCTACTGATGCAGTCTCCTGCGGGTGTTGGCTCATGGCGAACTTAGTTGTTGCAGTGTATGTGTCCAGGTTTGAGGATGTGAGGCTGCGTGACGCTTGCCGGCTTCTGCGGCTGAGAGGAGCGGAAGTCCCTGTGGTGCAGCTTGCGCTGGGGAATTTTCGAGGAAAGTGCGTCCTTTTATACTTTCGCGAGAATTTCGTATATTTAGTATATTTATGCGAGATTATTTAGTTCCCATACTTTTGTGCAGTGTGTGTGTGTGTGTGTGAGTAAAAAGTCAAATTATGAAACTTTACGACTTTTGGAAAAAAAATTTTTTTAAATCGAAATCACCAGAAATTTTCCGAAGAACGTCACAGTGCCTTACATAACGTATATTCTACGACGAAGAAATAAAAAAAAAAAGACGACAAAGAAACAGCAGCTTTTGAATTAGTTAATTGAGTTCTCAGAGAGTTTTTATAGTAGATTCAAGTATAGCTCTGTAGTAGTCTTATCAACAGTCATCTGTCTTATTTAACTCGTCCATACGATCAATATCGTATCGATTGCGCGATCATAATTGTAAATTGAAATAACCTATCCTACGCACGAGATACATCCAATTTGACAATAAGAAAAAATATATTTTTGAAATTAACATTACCCGCAGTATCTCACTCCAATCAATAAATATACAATAATCGAAAACCAATCGACATCATATTCACAGTATAACAGAAACAACTTTTCCTCCTGCCGCGCGCGTTTTCCATTCTTCGTCTTTATGTAAAGCGCGTTCCATTGAGCGGCGTTGACATCAGTATAGTAGTATATATAGCGGCTTCCTTGAAGCGCGCGCAAATTATCATCATCGTTGGCAGCGGCGTATAACCCGTTGCAAAAAAAAAGCGAATGAGTCAACGAACACACACGATGCGGTGTGGCAGAGACAACGAACATCAGGCAGACAACAAAGACACGAACAGAGAGAAAGAAAGAGCCGCCGCGCACGCAAAAAATGAGAGACGGATCGGTAGGTCGAGCTTGACCTACGACACAAGGAGTATCCCGCTTCTCTCGTATACTTTTCATGGTCGAGCTTTGTCTACTCTTCATCCTCTCTATAGTTTTATATTTTTGAGGATTTGTGTGTGTGTGTACAAACACATACCTGGTATATAATGCCGAGAGATCTCGAATCACGTTTCTAATATATATAGTATTTTTTTATCGTGGGAGGAGTGGCGATGCGTGGTGGAGTTCTACTAATGCCGCCTTTGTAACTCAGCTCGTCTTTTCAGCGGTGAAAAACCGCCAACGGGGATGATATGCAAAAGTGATAAGAAAGAAGAGTTCGAAGGGTGTGGGATGACCCGACCAAGATGTATGACGTGCTTATATCTAGATTTATTGCGCCGCAGTTTTTTTGCTCGTCGAGGGAGGACAGGTCTGTGGGTGGTGGAGGAAGAGGAGGAGGGACTTTCCCTGCGAGAGGATGATGCCGTTCGTATCTAGCTGAATGGGTGATAATTTTTTTTTTATGAAATTCGAGCGTGACTTTGCCAGATTTGCTGGGTGACCTTCGGAAGGTTATCGTAGGACGAGGATGACAGCTGTTCTGGTGTATATATATAATCTGCTGATTTTGGTAATACGGCTTGAATGTTTTCGCGGGATTATTACTGTTATCATATCTATGGAAAATATTATTAATTTATAGTTAAAATCGATATCGATATGTCTTTCTCTCAGTAAGTATAGCCTAATTAAAAAATCAAATCTACCTCAGCAATTGGATAATGTCGTTAATTAAGAGACTCGAGAGCAAACAATGAGCCAACATCAGCAATGTGAGCGAGAGTAATTCGTGGAAACTCTGCATAAAGTCCATGAAGCGATTCGCACGCAAGAGGAGGAGATTCAGCAGCTTCGCAGAGAGAGAGAACGAGAGATTGAGAACAAAGGTCATCCAAACGTTTCGTTCCACGGCGGATGAAAACTAATGCGCCGCAGTTCGGCTAGTAATTTTATACGATCAGATAATCGCAATTGTCACTGATGATGCGGTGACGTTCGTCCTGACCGTCCTCGCAAGTGCATATACACGAAGTAGTGAGAAATCAAAAGAAAAATCCTAATATCGTTTTCTAATATAAATTTTATTACTCATGTTATATTTTTCCTTAAAAATAAAACGATCAAGGCAAAATTAATTTATCAATGAGTTATTAACTTTTTTTCTTTCATTTTATTTACTTTCATATACAAGTAGAAGTTATATCCATATAATTATGCAAAGGTTACAATACACATTACAGTTCTGATGCATCACTTTCATAAACAAATAAAATTACAAAAATATACACACCCAGTACTATGAGTAAAGTTAAACTCTGCTATATGCTACTATATATACAGAATCCGAACCTTTAATAGTCACCAGGCCAAGCTTACACACGGATCTATATGCCTCCTACATCGATCCGCATTCTATTTCTACGCATCGCGCGCAGAAGAGAGGGTTCAACCACCACCCGCTTACTTCCCTCCTTCTCCCAGCTCTGATTGCGCGAGCAAAAAATGCTATTAAGAGCAACCCGAACCTACTCCTCTAATCCTCCCTCCCCCTCCCCCGTTCTTCGATAATTCTCTCGCGCAATTAATCGAGCACCCTCGTAAAAAAGCTCCGACGGCGATAGCAAACATTCTTTATTGCAATGTATTAAGAAAAAAGAAAGCAAGTGTACAGGAAAAGAGAGAAAACGCGCAAGGACGTGCTCTCTTTCTTTAAGGTCGGCGTCGTTGTTATCCCGCGGCTGATTGTACGTCGCCGTCGGCCGTTGACCTGAAACATATAGAATATATATATATACATACACGAAGAACTCCCCCGCCGAGAGCAAACGACAACGACATCGGTCTCAATTTCCTCTCTCGAATTTCTTCGTCTCTTTTGCCTCTACACGTACGTGCCACGCACTTTTCTGAACACATCTATCTCTCTCTCTCTCTCTCGTCCCTCCAAGACGCGCCTCGGGTTCCTTACACTCTCGTGGAAGCCCGATGTTTATTTAAGCGCACCTTTGTTCTCACGTGGCCTCTTCATGGCCATACTAGCTGCTATACACACACACACACACCACACACGACATACCAGAGGGAAAAGTTTCCTTTTCCACGCGAGGGACTAGGGGGTGGCTGAGAGAAGACTAATCGAACTAAGCCCAGCAGCGGCAGATTATGGCTGCCAGCAGCAGGTATATATGCCCACACATCGATGCTTCTGTAGACGACGAGGGTCACAGCCGTCTGTTTTTGCCGTCGAGGGATGTTCAGAGGAGGTGGTGGTGTTTTTTTTTCTTACACCCGGTTGCCGGGCTGTCTTTTATTTCATTTCCAAGCGGGGGAGTTTGAGGGTTTTTTGCGCCAGAAAAATTCGACGGCAAGTGATGCTTATATCGCTTTGGAGTCTGTCTATTTTGGGATATAGTCGACGACTGGCTGTGGGTCGATCTTGTAGGGGAGGTTTCAAGGGGGAAAGGTCAGTTTGAGTATTGAGTTAAAGCGTATATTTTGGTATATTTTCGTATTATACATTAGGGACCGACTTATATAAGTTTGTTGAATGATTCAATTATCGACGATCGCGACCTTTTTTTTCCATTGGTAATAGTGACAGTTCTTTTGGTACATGTACTATATTATATTTTTAATTTTCGTACTCTTTTCTGTTACAGGTGAGTCACGGAAATGATTGGTCCGTTTAATCATCCTTATCACGTGAGTAAAGCTAAAGTAGTGTATATTAAAAAAAAAAACTGAATTCAACTCCATGAATCAGTGCTTCATAAGTCACACGTGAACTGCAGGCTGTTATTCAAACAGAGATTTGCGAAAAGATCAAATATCGCGCTAACGAAAGCGAAATTCTAATGCTAGTAGAACAAAACAGTCGTATTATTAGCAGAGTTATTAAACGCACAAATCTCACAGCAGACGTACATCTTGATCCTTGTGAACAAAACCCAGAGACAGATACTCGAGCGTATAAATTACTCCGGCGAAGACCACGATGCATCACACGCGAATTATCGAAAAATCGAAAGGATCGGCCCTGCAGAATTGGGTTAATGGCCGTCCGCACGCTCTCCTCGCTTTATTTAGGAAGAGAGACAAAGATGGCAAAGGAGAGAGAGCAATGCCTTTGTTTTCGAGAGGAGCACCGCGAAATTGGCCCGAATTCGGACAAAATGGACGTTGATTTTTAGAGGTAATACATATAGGACCTCGGGATATAGGTAATAGTCGAGAGGGACGTTTTATTCGGGATTGCGGTTGCGGTGAATGTGGGACAGAAGTGAGATTGTTGCGGCCCGACCGGCCTGTATATATGTTTTGGCGCTGTGGCATTGAGTTTTAGTAATCAAGTTAATTCGTCCGATTGAAAACTTGATTTGCCGGGAGACTGTAGAAGTGTTTCAAGTCACAACTGTTTGATTAGATTACAGAGCCTCGAGCTTTCCATTTTATATGCATTATATAGTCGTGAATAAATATATAAAGTTTGTTATATAGTATAGTTCAATTGCGAGTAAAGGAAGTTCGAAGTAGTTGCGGAAAAAGTTAACCACTCCAAAAATCCCACTTAATCCACGCGCCTAATTGCTATAGAGATTTTAACCTTTCTTTGCTTTACAATTAAAATGCGCAAAAAGTTTTCTTCTAACTTGAATAGCACCACCGACCGGAGCATCGATATCTTATTCTCCACGATGTGGCTTGATTATGACCTAATTTTCCTTTCACGCTTCCAATATATAATAAACTCTCGACAATCCCTTGAAATTAAAAAAAAAAAAAACTAATTCCTCCACTTCATCAGGACGACGACCAGCCATCGTATCAAATATAATCTCTCTCTCCGCCATAAATTCGCCCTCGGTCGCGCGCAAAGCCGGCAATCTTTGCAATTTCTTCATACATAAAGATAACGAGCACAGCAGCGGCGTGCATCGCCCTCTCTCTGTCTCTCTCTCTCTCGGGTCACGTTGCCCTTTACACCACCCCCCAGCCGCAACCTGCAGGTCATCGCGCGACATGTGACTCTACTTCAACCCCTACTCCCCCTCTTCCTCACATACACATACTCACACAGGTAAAATCGCGATAACCAGCTCCGCATCGGATCGATCCGTGCGCGCTGGCAAGCGAAGCGCACAGGTCAGGTCGAGCCTCTCCGCGAAAGTGAATCTATATCGAGCGACACCACCACCACCACCAGCAGCGCATATGTATATATATATATGTACATACGTATACACTAATCGTTCTCGCCAGAGCCCGTTGCATGTCACAGAGTTGGCTTTGCGCGCAGCTCGATTTACAGCTGATCAAGTCAGCTGCTGTGTGAATATGCCGCAGCTACTCGTCCTCGTTTATGCGCTTCGCTCTCTTTTTTCGTATAGATCTCAGGCTAACATATATGTATGTATAAAGACGACGCGCCTCGAGTGGAAAAACCTCGTCTGCTTTTCGCTTGCTCGCTCGCGAGAGCTTTCACGCCTTCCTGAAATATTTAGGACTGTATGTACGCCGGTGTGTTCTATTTTAGGCACCTGATGTCTGTCGGCTTGTTTATACGTGTCATGGTATGTTTGAGGGCTCGACGGGCGCGATGATTATATACGACGGGGCGTGAGATGGGAGAACGATCGACGCGCTCTTTACGCTCTGAATTTTTCATTAAACACTATACTATATACTTCCTGTAATATACTTATTTTCACTTCGGCTTTCAAATACCTCGTGTGTATAGGTAAACACACACGAAATTGTCGCGAATCCGGTGTACATACACCGAGAGTAATTAACGAGAACGTGATTGGAACTCGCGCCAGCTGTGTTGTTGTTACTTTTTTTTTCTTTTGTCGCACTTATTGATTCGCGAACTATACATATAGGTATACTGTGGAGTACCTGATGCTGCTGAAAAAAAAAAACGATAAAGTTTTATTAATATATCTAGAGTGGTTATTCCAGTTGCCCGAGCATTTATGTAAGTGGCTGCGGGACTGAGCTGGAATTAGCGGGTGAAATAAAGATTAATTTCATTTCTCGTCGGGTGTGAACTCGATCAACTATAATACCGATCCAACGCCCACGGAATTATAGGCATTTACCGGCTTGTCCGGACTTGAACCTGTTATGCACGATACGCGAAAACAATTTTTTTTAAATCGTCTGACTGATGGCGTAATTCTCACTCTTACTTTCTATTCACAATAGTATCGCGAAATGGACAAGTTCAAAAACTAATTTATTATACACACCTCGATAGAAAAATCATCGAAATGCCGCTAAACAGGTTGCTAAAAAAACCGCTGGCCAATTCATCAAGTTACAGCATCAAATATGCGTAGAAGTTTCCTTATATATGTAAATGAATTCCATTTTTGTTTCGTATACGTTTAATTTTAACATTTTCATAATTTAGCCAATAATAAGAAATCATTAATATTTTTACCCAAATATATAGTTTCAAGAGAATTTAAAAATTCGTCCACTTGTCTATATATTTTTCAGTTTTCCATTTCCTCTGAATCCTAGCTGACTAATACTTAATAACATACGCACATGTCCTCCACGCACCCATCAATTCTCTCGATTTTCCTCGTACACACATCAACATATCTCATCGACTCTTCCATCCTCTCTCAAACAATAATATAGCGCCCAACCTCCTCTTTGTCTTTCCTTTCGCCGCAGCTGCAAGATCGCGTGCTCAGTGATTTCGCAGCTAAAGCGTCTATATAGTAGCGCACGAACGAACTTCCTTCATTTGCCATGCGAGGGGAAATGACAGATGCAGCGCGTGAGCGACGGTGCATCGCATTGTAACTGCTGCTGTGTGTGGATGGAAGAGAGAGAGAGTATGGAAAACCGGAGATGAACGCGCGGAATAATAAGAGTCGCAGGACAGTATAGCGTCATATCGTACATAGTCGGGGGGAGAGCGGACACACCGGAGACACGACTGAGTCGTCGTGCGAGGAAAGATAATTCGCGAATTATTAGAGGGAATGAGACGAGAGTGGAGCGGCGTATATAATCGAGCCACGACGACGGAGAAGGGCTTTTAAGCGCGCGCTTTTGATATGTGTCTTTGCAGACGCACGACACTCGGATGAGGCTTATTATACTTTGTTGCCAAGTTTACGAAACAGATGTAAAAACACGAGGAGGAAAGTTCCGTTGGGAAAATTGCTTTTGAAAAACGTGATTCCTGAGGATATTATACGCGCGCTAGTCGTGCCCGGCAAACAGAGTTTAAATGTTAAAAGGAAATCGATTTTTTTTCTTTGCGGAAGAGTTCATACAGTGTTTAATGAAATTTGTTGTAACGCATTTCAACTTTCGTAATTTTATCAATCAATTTGAGATTGCCCTTATTTCCTGTCGAGCTTTTGTCACGCGAATGTATTATATTCAATCCGTTAATTATTGTATAATATTCGTATAGAGACTGTGTAGATCTAGTAGTAATAATGGTATTGCATGAGCTAGCGTAAGCACATTTCTATAATGACCTCGTCAGCACGTAACGTCAACCTATATACGCACGTTTTCATCGGAACAGCATAATTAGGAATGTTCACATGCAAGCTCGGCCTAGAGGGCAGCATGGCGCTCCGCCCTGTCATGGCGGCCACGCATGCGCATAGTTGTGTTGATGGTGAGTAGTTTTATGTCGCGCGG
>UCQR01102888.1:0-13162 GCA_900474235.1 Cecidostiba semifascia | reverse complement strand
AAAAAAAAATTCTCGAAATATTTCCGAGAGCTTGCACTCGAAAATTTGTGCTAAAATTCTTGCCATTCCCGCACAGACATCATAAACACAAAACGAAAGCTGAATAGACGCATAGCCCGCGCGCGCGCACACGCATACAGCCTCGAAGCGCTTTTGCTCTTCCGCCCGCTAGACGCAACCTAATAATTCCCCCGATGGCCTCGCTCGCTCGCAAGCGGCGCAAGCTCCCGAGCGGAGCTTCCCCATTTGCGGGCGTTTCCACTTTGTTTGACGCGGCGCTCGCGTAACGAACTGCCTGCCCACTCGGCCGTTGCGTTCATTTATTTTTTTTTCTGCCCCTCCGCTGCGCTCGTCCGCGTAAAAGCAATCCCAAAATCGCGCGCCACCGGAGGGATAGAGCTTTTAATCGAAAAACGAGCCTTCTCTCGATGCTCCCGCCGCCGCTGCTTTTTTCTGGCGGATTTTTCGATTTTTACGCGCCTCCGGAAGCGCGAGGCTTTTAGGCGCCCGGCGAGCGCGGCTACGTCCCTTTGATACTCTTCTCTCTAGCTCGGCTGATGCCGCACCAAGTCCAAAGGATACGGCTAATCGCTTTTGAATTGATATGGTAATAAAAATAGGGAGGTTCATGCGCGCGCGCGCCCCCCGGAAGGATTAAAAAATTCTTTTTCAGCTTGAAAAACTTGATTGAACTTTTATTGTATTAATGTTTGCAGTAGTTTGAACTTCCTGTTATATGATAAAAGAACTTTGTATAAATGTCAGGATGTCATTAATCACAAACCAGTTATATTTTCGAATTTATACAATTTTTACGTACTCAAAGAAAGTAATTTAAATAAATGTAAATAGTTTTAATGATAAACTAAACTACACGCGAGAAAAAAAGTTTTACCAGAATAATCGCCGAAAAATATTCCAAAAATGTAAAACACACGATGCTAGTGCACGCACGTGCCGTATTAGCGCAATTTAAAAATTAGTATTTAAATTCGAAAATTACAGAGCAAAGCTGAAAAAATCCCCCAATGATTCCCTATATTTTTTCTAAGTCTATCGCAGAAACCACGAACAGTCACAAAAAAGGGCGAATCCATGCCGCCCACGAAACCCTCCTCTTAAACACAGCGTTCCCAACCGCGTTTCAGCGAATTCAATTAGCGCCAAACGATTATTACGCGGCGATCGTATAGCCATCTTGACAGTGGAGAGCGGCTCAGGCCTCGTTAGCCTTCGCGATGACCCCTCGCTTTGGTAAAACCGGCTCGCTCGATTTTCTATACTCTTCTTCCAACGTGTGCGAGGTGCTCTTCTAGACTCTATACTCGAGGAGATTATCGGCCAATTATAAACCCTCCCGACCATTTGTTCAATGCAGTAGCCGCTGTTGATGGGGCTACGGTGTTTGGCTAGTCCTTTATTTTCGTGGATTTTTTGCTTTTCTTGTTGAATATGCGCCCTTTGTAACCTTTCATTCGATTCATGTGGATTTGGTATGCTGTGCTCTCTTTACTCAGTGGAACAAAACGTCTTCATGTCGGTGTATTATTATTATTATATGAATTCAGTAACTAATCACAAAGGGATAATTATAAATAAATGATTGCTGTAATCGATGTATATTACCATCTACCTATTAAATGTATAATCAGGTATTTTTAACTTTTTTTAATACTATGTATAAATTTAAGAGGCTAAATTCACCTTCATGCCACAAGACTATTCGTATGATAATTTACGCAAAAACGAACGCACGAGCTCAGACGCGTGCTTTTGAACTTCACGCGATAGTTTTTTACGCTTTTTACAAGACGAAGAAAGCTGAAGAGCGCGAAGTACAAAATCCGTTGAAACGTTACCATATACACAATGAAGCACGCGATCTTCACGAAATCCTGTCACATTTATTTGACAGACACTTTGTGTGGTTTGTGGCAGCGATCTTTTTACGTATAGTTTTGAAGGTAGAAAAAATCAGAATGCATCCGGTTAACACTTTTTTTACAATGAATACAATTGAATTAGATTGCGAAGTTATAAACACGAATTCGAGCTTTTTGTTTATCTTGTACCGGCGTAAATTGATTTTACAAAAATAAGATTTTGCAACTTCTTTTTGTTACAAAATACCTATATTACTTAAAAACAATACGAGGAATAGTTAAGGAATTATATAATTATATTGTTTATTGTATATAAATTTACAATTAACTTATTAATAGTAATTAGTTTTTCAGAATTCCATCATTTTTTATTCGCATTCCTGTTTCAACATAACGCTGACTTCATATTTAGCTTCTCTATAAGAAGGCCAAGTTAATGGACTTTTTATATGCGCATTTTATAACTACAGAATTTAAAAAAAAATGCTATTACACAATCTTAATAAACCTGCATCATAATGATGAAAATATGCATTTATTCGTGATGTTCTTTCGCAAAATTTAAATTCACACTTTGAGTGTAGATAAATACTAATATTGTAACAATTAATAGTTACGCAAAGCCACAACAATTGCATAATAAAAAGAACCTTAGTCGAAAGAGAACAAAAATACAACATCAATCTCAATTTGGCGCTCAACTCGCTCGCGTCTTCCTCTTTCTTGCGTGATAAGCTGCAACTAGTCTCTAATGCCGCTCGATTCTTCATCGGTTTGCAGGAAAATGAGCAACGCTCGCGCGACATAATAAGTAGCATAAGTGGTATAAAGCCCCGGTTCCCGTTAGGTCGTTTCTCCCTAAATGCAGTCGTGGCGGGGTCGTGGCCACAAGTTCCTCGAGTTCCTCGAGGTCATCGCGTGTACGCCGAGAAGCGATCCTGAACTTTCGCATTGTCGGCGGACAGACAATGAAACGCAGATTTTCTTATATTACTCGTTCCTGGCTTCTCTTCTTTTTTCTTCCTTCTGTCTCTTGAGCTTCAACGATGGACTCTCGGGGTCACTGGTATGCGGCTTCTGTGACACGTGAAATAAAAGCATGACTATAACGTTATTTTTTTAGATCTGTGTTGTGGCGATTGCCGTGATTGAAGAAAATTATAATAATATAGTACTAGGTAAAAAATTTAAAATTTAACATTTCTTTCATTTCTGTGCAAATTAATAATAAATAGTGAATATAAATAATCAAGATTGCATAATTTGGAGAAATTTATAAAGATATTGAATCGGTTGAAAATTCAAGAGTGTTACCTTGGTCGATATTTTCAGCGATCATTCTGAGCTGGTTCGACATCCACCGGCTGCGTAAACTTCTCCAGGGGTACAGCGCTTGGCTGGATTTATAGTTATAACCGATCTACCACCGTGATATTGGTTCTTATGAATCACACTCCATATGCTGACTCCTGTGGTGGAAGTTCCTATGGTGTTCAAGATATTTTGTTCAGTTATTTTGATTTCTCTTTGTTCTGCGATAGATGCTGTCGTGGATTCTAATTCGTGCTTTTTGTCTTCAGAAATAGTAATTTTCGTACTATCGAGTTTGTAGATTTGATGTTTTCTAGAATAATCTTCAGTTGTCGTCGGTTCTTTTGTAACTTGTGGATCTGAGAATACATTTTCGTTTCTTACGATTGTGCGCACTATCGCAAGAGGAGGAGTGTTCGAAAAATTGTCAGAGTTCTGATTAATATCAATCACTTTGGCTTCACTAAAGTTGTGTATACTATTTTGACAAAGTATCAATGAAATAAAAAATTTTAAGGTAAACGTATTCATTTTATCAAGAACAAAGTTAGCGTTTCAAAGTTGTTGTCTTGAGCGCTTCCCGATAAAAGTAGCGAGATGGTGTAGAATTTATAGTAAGTACCAGAATTGCAGCTATGGTCAAGGCTTGAGATAATTTAAAACTCGTTTCCGTTATGGATAAATAAACAATGTCAGGTTATAAATTTTTCCTTATAGTTCTATAAACAGAAAGTGTTTTCTGATGTATAACCGGTTTGGAGTGCCGTTAAACTAAAATAAAAGTAAAATGCCTTAGTAAAAATACAGTGACTAACTTGAAGAAAGATTTAAATGTCACTGTTGTTGAGAATAAAGCAATGAATATTTCCTCAAAACGTATTACTATCTTCCTAGTATGTTAATTGTAAAGTATTTTAATATCCTTATTTTTCTGCTTCACGGCAGTCTCCAGCAACTTCGATTTCACATCTTCTTCCTACAATTATTGATACAGGAGCAATTTCGAAATCCGTTATATCTGGTAGTTCCGGCAATTGAAAATCTTCTTCCGAATCTTGTTTATTTTGCGTAGTTTCTTCGGCGAATACTGCAGGAGTCAAATGTCGATTATCATCTTCATTTTTTGCACTTTTCTTTAATGTTGCAGCTTCACACTGATTTTTCCCGGTCAATTGAAAAATAGCGAGTATTAAGAAAAAAATTACACACTTTTTCATATTGGAACTTAAAGTTATACGTTGAGATTGTGGCAGCTGAGTAGGAAGCGAGAGACTAACTGAAATGCTGCAAATGATTCGAAAGGTTTGATAGTTGACCAGTCAAATAAAAAACTTGGAAACAGGTTTATTTTTATATGTAGAAGTCTTATGATGGTTCGTCATGACCTTGTAAGATTCCGCTATAATGTAAAAATGACTAACTTACAGAATATTAAATTGTCGCTCTTAGTTTAGAAAGAAAAGTTATCTCAAATTTGATTATTCTTCTGCTTCTTCTAATCTCTTTTCATTTTCAAACATTGATTAATTGACTTCCGTAGTAATTCTTGCGATTTCAATGTAAAAAACTCCTCATAATATTGGAATAAAAAAAAACAACAGTATGACTGTAGGAGGTAAATACGAAGCAAGCGACTGATTGAAGTACCATCCAATCCGCTAGATTTAATCTAAGACTTTATAGTTGTTTAAAGAAGTACAAAATTAAATACTTGTTTTTCTTGAATTAATGTACATGAAGAATTCTGATGATAGTTTATTGGCGTGCAAGAAAGATGCATAATCAAGTTGCACATCGTGAATGTAAAATTTCTTCGATGAGTACAAATTTCATCAAAAATTCAGATTTTTATATTACTATGATCATGAATTATTGATTCCTATTAAGTTTTATTTGACAAAAGCCATTCACGATTTTTCCCGGCATTCATCAAAAACAAAGTCTTCATTAGGCAAACACCGTGGAGCAGGATCTGCTACAACACCGAGACCACCTCCGAATGACGGAGCACTAAAAGCGAAGCCTGCAACTGGTGAAGGTGTACGGTTGTCCGTAAGTACTGCACCAGTACCAACTCTTCGATTAATAATTTCAAGTAGTATTGATGGTAAGACGTTGTTCTCTAGCTCGATGCTTTTTTCAATTTTAATAAAATCCGCCGAAGTTGACGGAAGTACATGTCGATGATTCGCGTAGTTTAAATTTTCTTGAAAAATTGCAGCTTCACACTGATTTTTTAACGTTTTGTGTGATATCATGCACAGCACGAAACACGCAGCGAAGAACTTCTTCATTTTGGAACAAAGAACTGACTGAATCCGTTGCTTGATGAGCCGGTGAATTTATAATACCCAAAGTCGAAGATTTTGTAGCCGCCAGCGAAAATTCGAGGACTCGATTACCTTGGTTCATGCTTTATGAAAACATTTGATTGGCTTGACCTACTCAAATGGCCAATTATATTGCTCGTGTGTGATTAGGGTATAATTTTCGTAAATAGAATGTATAGGTTTATAAAGTATGTACAATACTACATCATTGTGCAATATAGTGAGAGAAAGTTGTCTGTTTCTAAGAAAAGATGACCATCATGATGTCTTGAGTGCATGAAACTGATGCAAATGATCGAAGTCATGATCGGAGTCTGGGAACGACCTTTTTATTTCTATTGCGCATTATTTTTATAATAAGAGCGTAATATATTATGCAATCCCTTTATTGAACATTACGGTATATTGTAAAAGAAACATTTTATCGTAGTATTATCTTTAAAACATCTATTCTACCATTTATATGAATAATAATTATGATAAATACCTCATGCGCACCTAGATTTGTTATTCAAACGAGGTTCAATTTTAAAATGATCCAAAACGAATGCATACCACACAATATCAAAGACGTCATATAAAACACTCAAAAAAAATCTTCAAAACGCATCACCCCTGTACATTGACAAGCCCACATACGCGCGAGTGTGCGACGCACCGATGAAAGAGAATCTATATACGCATACAACAGATTGATATACTCTTTCGATGTATACGGGAGGCCTACTCGCGGCGCGGTTCCCACAAGACAGCGTCTTTCGTGTCCAAGTAGTAGTAATACAGTCGAGCCGTGGATGAAAAATTGGGGTTCTCTGGACTGTCTGTCTGTCTCTCGCGAAGCCTCGCGTAACATATGTGTAACGCGATGGGCGTATCCTTTGCGGTACGCTGCACGTCCGCTCGTCCGCGTCCGCTGCTGCCATATACTTCTGCATCTGCGCGCGCGGCATTTTTCTTATACTGTGGGACACGCAATGTAAGAGTAGGTACCTCGATGTTCACCGAAGATCCGATGAGTTTTTGACAAGTTCTTGGAACCAAGCTGCGCTGAAGAATGAGCGTTGTAGCTTTGCTAAAAGATTGGTCTCTTGAGTCTGAGAAAATCAAACGCAATAGCAAGTAAAAAAATCCAATTTTTCGAGTGTGACCCAAATAAAAATTGCTCGGTACGAGTTAACAGCTTTAATTAAACGCAACAGCGAGCAGAATGATCATACTCGTAATTTTATTTAATATCCGTTGCGGCGAGTATAGAGCCCCCAGGTATGTAATACCACTTTTGCGTAAATCGAACAGCGTGTAATTAAAGCTCCCGCATGTTGAGATTTCGAATGAATCAGCTGAAATTTAATTCATTAATAAAACCAACCATCATCACGAAATTGGCGTTTATTAAAACCTGATTGCATGTGTTTTCTCCGCAATATGCGTCGGCAAAACGTGTGTGTGTATATATGCATGATGTGCGCGATATGCGCATATGGACAAAATGCGCCTTAATTTACGTGTAAATGCACATCCTGACATTGAAGAAATGCACACCTAACTCGTCTCTCCGTCTCGCTCTCAGTAGCTTCTCCATCACGCGACCTGTGGCTTTGCGATTTTCGCACGTTACATTTTTTTTCCACTCCTCAAGACGAGGACGCATCATATGGAGCTTTGAGCAGACGTATTGAGAGGAACTGAGAAGACTGATGAATGTTGATTCTGCTTATAGACATGAAATTAGTTGGGAAAATAGCATCATTTATTTGGAATTGAAAATTATACACTATATTGAGAATTATAAGTTGTTGAAACCTCAAATAAAACATTCTAAATTAGAAAAATTATTACTACAAAAAATCTCACGTACCTGTATCGCGCATCATTCGTATAACCCCTTTGCTTCTTTGTCTTAGAAAAAAGTGCGCACTGCATCACAGTGTCGACGCGTCACAACACCACCCATCTCATTCACACACACGCTCACCGCAAAGCGGAAGTCTGTTATTTAAAAGTTGTTTACCGGGTATAAATGTGCCCCAGTGAAGGGGGATCACGAGGACAAACTTGGAATTTTCGTTTTCTTAAAGGAGGAGCGAAAAAAAGGGGTCAAGAAGGCGACGCGACAGAGTCGCACGGCTCGCGGTGAGCGCGCGCGACCCCGAAATGAAAGGTTGCGTGTATAAGTGGCGGGTTGAACGAGCTCGAAGTGGATATACGCGAGTATAATGTGTAGTAGCCGCTAATTGAATTAGGATTTTATGATAAACGACATGGGGGAACTCATTCTGAGTGTTCTGAAAACGAAAGCCGCTAATTAATAAAATGCGCATATTGTTAAATAATATTATGATTTATTTCACGTTGTAAGATCAGTGCAGCACGCGGCACCCCCCAAGCCCCCAAGTGAATCACAACCAAACTAAATCGAGTATAAATAAAAAAAACTAGCAATACATATATGCTTACATATATATCCGTGCGTAAAGTCAAACATCGCCTCGTATATATACCAATATCCCTTCCGAGTTTCCCCTCGTATATACACCCACAATTGCAATTCTCCTCGCGAGCGCTAAGGTAAACACCTACGCGAACGCTGCGGAGGTCAGGTCGAATGGACAGTAATTTGCGTGCATACGTGCACGCAACGAGCAAACATTTTCTCGATCATGCATTTCTTATGATGTGTATAGTGCGCAGGAGGAGACTGTATTATAGTGAGAGAAAAAAATACCAAGAAGGGTGAGAGTGCACTCGCAGCGGAGACTTCCGCCGACGCGTTTATATGTATATACATATATATATATGTGCGTGAGCAGACCTATACGACCGGAAACTCGAAGGTCTGTAATTTTGCATTACTGCGGGGTTTGCATGTGTTTGCTGTATATATACATGTTTATATTGTGATCGGTTTGTTAACTTTGATAAATGTTTTGCCTTTGGGGATTAGACATTTTCTCAATAATAATTATACTTACCTCGTCCAGATTTGCCGTATGTGGATCACTTAATACTGCACGAATATAAAAAACACAGATCAGATGTACTCGTTCCCGCCGAAAAACTTTCGACCGAAATTCCCGCCACGACTCTAGAATCAGTCGGTTTCGCTTTGTCCGTCTGTCTCTGTGTGTGACCGTCTCGACAGCGGAGCTCAATCATGCACGTAACGTGCGAGAACATCCGGCCCGCGGCGAATTTGCGTGTTGTCTCCGCGGCATCCGCACTGCTGTTGCTACTGCACTTTTTCGAATTTTTTTTTTTGCTCCGTTTGCTTGAGAAACAAGAGCTGTTTGGTTAACGAATTTTTCAAGTCTTTTGATGCGACATCCAGAGACTCGAAAAATTTGAATTTTAATTCAACTAATGAACTTTTTAAAGTTATGTCGGGACACGGCAAACACCTTCGTTAAACTTTCAACGTCCTATATCCACACACAGTAATTACCCGTCAACTCCCCGGTCGAGAAGAAAAAAAAAACTCAATTTCCATTGTCAATTCATCAATCCGGGGCTGCAATATTCGCCAAGATCACAGGGCGGCGAGCGTCGGAGTCAATCGGGACCGATTTCACGGGGTGTTTGGTCGCAGGAGGCAAGCGGGGAAAAGTCCGCGCTGGAAAGCAAACTCATAAATCCGATAAGTTTACCGCGAGCGCTTGGGAGATTTACGCCGACGGGTTTCGCTGTTTTATAGGGATGTGAAAGTCACCTGTTACAGCTCGCCGCTGCTGTGCTGGCCGGTAAAGAGAAGTTTTGACCTTTGCGGTGGTCGACGGGGATAGTGTACAGGATATACCGAGAGCTTGAGACTTTTTGCCGATGCTATTACTGTCGGCGGGTCTCATTACTCGTTTTGGAACGCATAGGTCGGAAATTAAAATGAGCTACGGGTATTATATAGCGTATAATATACTCTTAAATTATTATTATTGCAATCGATTGTAACATGTGAAAGGCATTATTATGAAGTATATTTAATGAGATTGATAAAATTTGGAATAAAGTGGCAGTTGTACCTCGATTGAAGTTCGAGTATTCACAACTTGAAAACATATACTGATATCATTACTTTTTTTTTTTGGGGGGGGGCGTAAAGGATAGAGCGCTATCCTTTATTGGCTCTACGAAACCAAGACACCAGCCTCGAACTGTATCTCACATACCTAAGGCCTTCCTCTTCTTTCTGCCTTTTCCATACAAACACATTAAATAGTTTAATTATATCTTCCTGAAAAAGCTAGGACAGAACTGAAAAAACATTTTTAGATTAAATAATTGGGTTATTGGGTTAATGTAATCACTTTTTACTTAAAGTGAAATAAGACAGGTACAGTCAGACGCACAAATGCAACTAGTAATCAGCTCGAATGTTCCCGACGATTCCAAAATCAATAAAATTACACTCCAAAGTGATAATTGAAGAACCACATACTATTTCCCCACAATCGCAAATATGCGCAAGCCCAGCTCATCAGTGTGGATAGAGTAAAAGAGGGTAAAAGCAGGCGCAGCCACGCGACGAGAGAGAAAGGATCGTGCAGTACAGCAGCGCGGCTATAGCCTCACAGGAGAGAGAGAGAGAGAGCCGCGAGATTTACAGTGGCGCTTGTAAGCAATAAGTCACGTCCGGCGTACATGTCGCCTATGCCACCGTGGACTTACGCGCATGCCTCCGTATAGCTATACCTTCTCTCGCTCTTATGCAAGCTATAGATGGAGAGAACCAGGGAAAAGGAGGGACAGCTATGAAATACGATAGCCGCAGCATCTCCCTCTCTTTCTTTCTTACTCCCGCTATCTCTATCTTCGTTCCGATAGTTATCACCGCGAGGCCGCGAGCACTCGCAGGTAGTAGTAAGTAGGTAAAGAAAGAGAGAGAAAGAGAGATGAGGCACAGTAGATTAGTTTGTTGCGATCGAGAGATGGAGAGCGTAAAAATGATGCGTCTGGAATTAATGAGTCTGTCTGGGCCACTGGAAGGTTGGTTTTTGGTTCGAGCAATAAGTGGGACTGCTACTATTTTATCCTAAAAATTCGAATTACCAAAGAAAATTCTATTGATCGTGCGGTAGTTTATTATATACAAGTATATCTAGTTTATTATGGCAAATAATGTTTTCGAAATGGGAATAATTTACGAATGGTACTTATGCAGAGCATCATAAATTAAAATAATATAGTAGCAATCGTAAATCAAAGTTTAGAAATTATAATTTCTCCGCGCTCATACAGATGTATATGAACAGTAAGCACGAATAAAGGAAGATAAGATAAACTAAACCAAATATATAATTTGTATTATAATACTTATCAATAAAAATGAAAAAAAGACTTAGCCCAGAATACGAGTAAAAAACTCATTCATCTTTCGGTAAATTAATTCACAAAATTGATAATTTGATCAAATATCCTAAACAAATAACTCCGGCAATATAATTCGCCTCCAACTCCAATTACAAATCTCCGATACACACGTATATATTCCAGAGCCAAGAAGGCACACACCTCGCAACCCCTCAATTTCGAGGGAGCCGCGCGCGTCCGTCTGACAATATTGAGTAGAAGATTGGCGCGCGAGCAGAGCCGTACATAATGACGTCGAATAATTTCGACGCTGCGCGGCTTCTTTGACTGTCACGCAGGCTCCGTTCGGACAGCGGAGCTCGCGGCGCGAATTTACACCTCGTTTTTTGCGGACTGCATCCGCGCGCGAATAGAAACGTATATGTATATGCACGTGATGCAGTATAGCGCAATTTCGGGAGGAAGACGCTGTCCGAGGTTTCATATCCGGTCAGACTATCTTCCTTTCTCTTTCGAGGTTTTTTTTTTTGCTTTGTTTTGGGTGTTATGCGCATGTGAATTCGCATGGGAGTAAACGTAAATAGGCGTATTTATATGTTTTCTTTTCTAGTTCATAATATTGATATCAATGATTTTTCGTATCATGGAATATTAAAGAGAAAGAATTCAAGACTTACTGTGCATTTCGTAAATTATTCATACTACGGGGAGATGTTTTATTGTGCCGTTAAACGCTCAAGTATACATATTGATTTTCGTGATGTATTCTTTTTCACTCTACTATATCATAGTCGAGCATTTTATACATGGCCTTATATATAGGTAAGATAAATAAGTGCGTGCACATTACCTTTCTCGCAGAACCTTGACTTTTTCAAGTCAACACACGTGCAGAATAAATATATTTATGATAAAAAAAAAAAAAAATTACATTGAACATATTAACATATATATGTCATGCGAAGTTAACATTACAAATTTAGTGCTGGCGAGAGTTGCTCGGCGCATCGACGTATCTCAATATATCCTCTATACCTATCGGGTCATCGAGCAGGACTAACGCGGCCGCGTGTGCGTCACGTATATTATACACGTACTCGTACGGGATATATCTCTGACATATGCCTCGATGAATCGGTAGAATGAACGCATGCGAGGAACGTATGTGTTGTGTATACGATCGGGAGCGAAAGAGAGAGTATATATTATATATATATATATATGTAGGAGGCAAGACAAGTCGCGTCTCACTTACCATCTCAATAACCGGAATGACTGAACGTCGGCTCTCGAAATCCAGCGGAGAGATAACCTTTATTGTAATTACAATGAGGCATTATGAGCGAGCAAGGGGTCGGAGGTCGTTTCGGGCTTGGAGGAAGAGAGTGCAGGAACGTCATTCCATTTACCGGTGCCGCGCGTTCTTTTTCTTTTTCACGCTTTCGAGCCGCGTCAGAGAGAACTTTATTTAGTTCGGCTGCTTTAAGTGGGTATAGGTATAATATCTTCGGTCCATCGCGCGAGCTTTTGTAATAGTTTTTCGAATACTTCCTGCGTGTGTGACGAATTTTTTGGGGAACGGACGGGTTTCGTTATCTATGCGTCGGGTTATCTATACGGAAATAACAAGTTTCAGTCGGAGTCAGTAAAATCATCTGCAAGCATACAGAATAAAAGAACACTTTATAATTTCAAAATAATTATGGTGCGCTATAATATAATGTCTTCATTACAAGTACACGAGTATACTTAATAATTACATCAAGATACGACATGAATCATTCGCCACCTCGCATAATCATATGCATGCATCGATAATATAATTAATAAGCCCGCGACGAGTCGCAAAAATCATCGCCGATAAATCGGTCGCAACCAACTCCCCCGCAACGCACGCAACGCTGCGCACTTAATACGATTCTTCGCAAGCGAAAGATTGTCCAGCAATAAATTAGCGGCAAATTGCAGTACACACGTGCCGTCGAATTTCATAAATAGCCGCACATGACGATCGGCATTGCACTTATATAACGGCGGCGTCGGTCCACCTCCGCGTACAAGAGGCATATAATGTGTAATTATCGAAATATTAATAATTTAATCAGTTTATGATTAACAGGTGGTAGGTAGACGCTCTCTTGCAGGAGATACGCGGTGGGAGGGTTGTACAGGCGGTGCCGGGCGTATATACATATATAGGTATATGTGAGAGAGGGACCGACGACCACACATGCGGCGAGTCGTCGCGCGCGGGAATTTATGTGTGAGCTCGTTGAGAACTTTTCCGTGTACATACGCGCGGGGGAGTTTTCATACGCGAAGTGGACGAGTATATAG
>UCQR01102886.1:0-14548 GCA_900474235.1 Cecidostiba semifascia | reverse complement strand
CGGATCGGCAGTGAAACGCCGCAAATACTACACAGCTGAATTTGCGCGTTTCTCGGATTGCATTGGCAATCACCGGCTACCAGCACTGTTTCAAAGCCGAATAATTGATCGCAATGCCTCTCGCCCGCTTATGTTGGAACGGGTTCTACCTTTGAGGGTGAACATTTTTTTTTCACCTATATGTGCACAAAAGGGACTTTGATTGGGAACTTGCTATGCAGTCTCTTTTAAAACTGATCACTAGGGTTGATTCGTATATAAAAGTGCATTTGTGACTTGTGCAGCTTGTGAAATTTTTTGCATTTCTTTCGGCGTGCTTAACGAGGCCGAAATTTTTTGACGTTAATTAATTAAGTTTCAATGAGTCGTGACGTTTTCGCGATCTCTAATTAGCATTTTTGAAAACTTTATTGCGAATTCCTTAATATATTTAATATATTTGTATAGATGCTTCACGGATTTGCAAACTTCTCGAGAGTTTTAATTTATTTTCATACAAAAAAAATGGCAAAATTGTATACCGTGAGAATTTCAAAAGCTTCCTTCTCGCTCGACGAATTTCGAGTCAAAAGAGAGATGGTAATATGATTAAAAGTTAAATTATTATCCGAAGAAATTAAAAATAAGTGTAATCATTTTAAGTACATATCAAATAGTATAATATTCCGTCTAATGGGATCAATAATACGACGAGCGGATTAAGGAGAAATGAAATGCGGAGCTTGTGTAATCTCACGAGCATCAAGCCATTAGTGCTTACGCGATAATGCGATTTGGAACTAATACGAGGGTATATCTATAGGTACCTATCTTTGTGGTCTCGTAATACCGCGATTCCCGTACTGTACAATATTCAAGTACTGAAATCGTTACTCTATACGAAAAGCCAGAGTACCTTTTGTCAATTCCATCAAGCTCCGGACAGCTTTTTGTAGATGAAACTTTTCGAATCCTCGATAACAAAAAAAAGGAGCTTGCGAAAGACACATTTCCGATACTTTCTAGGTCCATCCCTTCGGTACCTTCTAAGCGCCGCGTGCCCACTATTTACTTTCGATAACAGGTGCACCAATACTTTAAACTTTCACGGTGCTTTCTACTCCCCGGTGCTATAAGCCTCGGCGAAAGCTTTCAACAAACCGAAAGCTCGGCCCCTCCCGTGCTGTAGAGCGCAACACACGAACAAAGCTTGCGCCCGCGTGAGCTCCTCAAGTGGATTCTGGACGCGCGTGCAAGACCGATCGATACTCAAATATCTGTATATAGGATTATATACAACAAAAGTGTGAGGAGAGAGTGTATTTGCGAAGGTCGACAGCTCGTGTCCCCGCATTATTTTTCTTCTCACATACTCTCGAGAGATTTTCTTTTTTCGACTGGATCTCTCGAGAGCAGCCTTGAAAAAGATGAGATTTAACGATACGACGATTCAAGTTTCGCGGGGTATGTGTTTTTTTTTTCCCGACAGCGAGCACACGCCCGCTATTTTCGTGTTTTACGATTAAAAGTTTGCCTAAGAAGAGATAGCGCAGAGTCCGGATTTTGTTTGGCCCTGTGTTTTTATACAGAGCCGTCGTCCGTATGATACAAGCCAGCGATTAGCAAAGCTCCGGGCTGAACCTCGAAAAACTCCATCAGTATATTGCTCTGTTTGTTGTGTGCTCTGGAATGTTGAAAACTTTTTCGGGCGTATTAGTTTTATCGGTCTTTCGTGTAGATTAAATTTCGATTTCACTTCTCAGAGAGCTGCACTTTAAACGGGAGCACTTTCAGAATTTCGACTTGAAAATTTCTCAATTACATTCGCAGAGGCGTATCCATACAAATCTCAACGAAAAAAAAAGAAACATAGAAACAAAGCACAAATACGCGACAATCAATACACAGGAAAAACAAGCGCTCCCGATAAAACAAAAAGAAAAATCCGGAAGTTCGTCATTCGGATGTCGTCCGCGCCGGAACCCTTGTTAATTAAAATGCCCTTTCCGTGGTCGCGGAAAAAAATAATGAAAAAACAAGAACAGCTGGGACACAGCAGAAACAATCGAAACTTTAAAGCGCGCGCGCGCAGCGCCGACGATCAATGATCTAGTATGGAGCATGAGCCACAAAAATCCTCGCTTTTTCATTATCCAGTCGCTGGGACAGGACCTGGGCTTGCGAGAAACGATGAATAATTGAAAGCAGGGACTACTGTGCTATACTTGTTGTTGTTGTTGTTGTTACTGCGCTTTTCGCGCACAGACGCGGATTTATCGGCGAGCACCGACTGTTCATACATCATCACCCAATGGATAATTGAGAGCAGCGGGAAAATTTCTCGAAAGCTTTTCCGTTTATGTTTATGTTTGCGCGCCGAGTGTTTCGCGGTTCGACTGGAATTCTCGCTTTGATTCGTGTATGCGTTTTGGGTAAATATCTATTTTTTTTAAATATATAAGATTGAAAATATATTTGTATGCAGTAGCTTTCGAATTGTGGATTCCGAGATATTTATAAAACGAATTCGGATATTCGAGGAAAAATGTTATACTCGACTGTGATAGCCGAATGCCTATATAGGGTGAGGTATATTCCTGGATATTCAGTAGAAAAGTTCGGATATAGTCGTACACCAAAAATGCTTTCGAATCTTATATACATAGCACTCGATTGAAGCTACGGAGAAAATATTCACATTCGTTATTTAAATTCTACGGTATCGCTTCTATAAACAAAACAAATACGATATGAAAAAAAATGTTTTATTACTGCGGAAAGTCTCGATAAAACGAAGCTGAGCTTCGTTTGAAAAAGCTCAGTTCTATATGATCAAGAAAAGAGCTATACTCCATGTACACGAAAAACATCGCTCGTCACACACACCACCCGAAATTCAGCTTAAATTTAAGCTCGGAAAAATCCGCATTACCATTCGGAGCGTCACGCGCGTGATTTTTTCAAAGGTCGCGTCTTTCCGGCACCGCGCGCTCGCGGTAAAAATTTTGCAAAATCTCGAACCACAGTCGGTTCCGACGCTCTCTCTCTCTCTCTCTCTCTCTCTCTCTTTCTCTGTAAAAGCTCCATTCTGTACTACGCATAAATTTAATCAAAATTCCATCAGCGCGCTCGCGAGAAATCGGGTCACTCGCCGCGGCGGCACAACCTCTGCACGGACAAAGAGCTGCGCGCGAGACGCTGAAAAAGGGGCAGCTGAATTTCCGATCCAGTGTATGTGTGTGTGCAGTGGCTCTGCACTTGTAGCCTTACTACCTATGATTCCTCGAGCCCTCTAGCAAACGTCTCTATATAGAGAACTGAATGAATGCGACCTCGATCGTTTCTTTCCATCCCCCACCAGTGGGCAAAAGGTCAGTGCTTCTTCGCGAGGGCGCCTGCAACGATAGAAAGGCTTTCTTTCAACGACTCGCTTTTCGAGCTTTTGCTCGGCGATAACGTCGAAGGGAATAAATTGGTTCGCTACTGTAGTGTATATGTATATATATGTATAAGTTTGGGGTAATATTTTTGACTCTACAAATCGATTCGAATTTATGGAGCTTACGTGATCTCGTGAAGAATGAATATTGGGACATTTAGCTAATGGTATGTTGTTAACTTTTGTATTGTCGAATGCTATGTGAAATCAGCTTTTAAATATTTATATAATAGATATGATCTTCATTTGGGTTTTAGTATAGGGGAATCTAACGGCTTATTCAGGGAATCAGATTGGAGGGGTTTATAGAGATGGTTATTCTGATCGGAGTAAATATAATGCTCGTCAAGTTTCGTTGCGATATTATTCATTTTACGTCAAACCGTAAAATGATCTTAAATAAAGCAACGTAAATATTGAATTATATTTCCAGGGACGTGTATATACATAATTAAATATTTTCTGCCAATATTTTCTACAGTCGATCTCATAAAATTATTTTACGTAAAATGTAATGTCCTTTACTTTGAATATTAACTCGGCTTTCTTATAGGTCACGTGAAATGGCCAAGTAATAAATTTTCGTAATGAAAATATTTAAATGTCACCGATTCCAGTGTAAAATTTAAAGATAAATTTTATTTTAAGCCATTATCAAAACGATTTATATGCATAATAAGCAAAATCTTGATTTTATTTTGCAATTATTTGATCATCGAATAATCGATCCCAGAACAATACATTGATATTTGAGTTAAGAAGAGTATGCTATACGTGGAAACGCCATAAAACTCTGCATGCACATTCGAATGCTGAAGCATTTTTACATTTGTTTCGCAAGCATGAAATAGTCTATATATTCTGATGTGTTGCTGTGTTCTTTGATAATTCTGAGCTTTAGATACACACATTTTTCTCGGAAAAATACATTCAATAATTCTATTATAAGCACAATGAACATTCAAACAACGCATCACAGAACAACGTTGATTTCTCGATTATCGTAAAAGTCAACACCTGACACCACCTGCACAACACGGGCAAAAAAAAACAATCCCTCCAACATTAAATTCACGTTCCAAATAACAGTCGACCGATTGCTTGAAAATCGGCAAAATAGAGCACAGAAATGCAGACCGTATAATAAATCTCAATTATTAAACCGACGATTTTTCTTTATCCAAGCACATAAACGTATAAACGACTCGACGTAGTTAAACTTTAAAGCGAATCTCGGAACGACCATGTTTGCCCATGGGAAAAATCGCGCTCCGCCGGGGCGACAACTCGCAAGCTTACATCGAACTGTGCCGCCACGACTGACAGCATACGACGTAAACACACCTTTGCCGCGGCTGCGTAGAGAAACCCGAGTTTTCTTTTTTGCCTTATTTCTATGCGGTGTGAGAGACTTGTCAACAGCAGAAAGCAGTTCTGTCAAAGGTGTGTACATATGTATATATTCACACGTGCGGCTGTGATTTTACTCTGAATATACGCAACGAGGCCCAGTCGGAAATGACTGTTTTTCGAGCACAAATTGTAGCACAAATGCATCGATTATTCAGATGTTAAATATTAAGCTTCCCTCCCAGCAATATCGATTCTATGTGGCTGGCTATTTAATTACGATACGAGCGCCTTTTAAAATGAGCGATGAATTACTTATTAGGCATCCTGACATTGGTATTCGATCGCGTCAATCGTTAACTTTGAAATGCTCGTTTAATATTGAATTGCTGAGCTAGAATTCGTTCGTTAACTTGTTCTATGTACTGCAGTATATACTTTCTCGGCGTGTAACACATTTATTTCACGGCACCCCGATCATCTATATATAATTATGTAAGAGTATAGCCTTAGAATAAAAATTATACACAACGCGGTGTATTAGACATCGATAAATCCTTATCTCGATTTCGCATATAGTAATTGCAGGAGTGCAGTATACGCCTAACGTATAATTTTTCAACGATTTTAACAACACCGCAAGAACGAAAAAAAAAATCCGGCGCGTAAAAAACCACCTCGAAAAATCCGTGTAACAAGGTGCAATTTACGCTGATGCACATATAATTACGTAACATCCGTACAAGAAATTTAATCTGCTTCTCCTAAAGTAGCGTCGTTAATCTCACAGCTGATGCATAAATCGTCGAGACTCGAAAAAATTTTCAAAAGACACGCTGACAATACAAGTCTGACAAAATTGCCATCCAAGCAAAGAGAGAGAGAGAGCGCGCGCAAAGTAGCTCGATCCCGCGCGAGCCGCCTCCCAATAACTGGAAACGCCCGCCCTATTGTTGACAAACACGCAGCTGCAGCATCAGGGTGGTGGCAGGTGTGTATGTGCGCGCACAGGTTCGAATAAACTGAGGTACACGCGCAGCGCGCGATCAAGACGCACACCGCAGCCAGGTGGCGAACGCCCGTTATCATCATCATTATCATCGCATATATCACACGCGCACTGTCTGCATCACTCTTTTGAACGGAGGGCGCTGCACCGCGCGGTTGTGAAGAGCTCCTCCCCGTGTCGAGTGGACCGTCGAAAAGTCGGCTGCAGCGCCATTTTCGGGCAGGACCAGCCCCGCGACTGCACTTTCTCTTAGAACATAAATCTCTCGGTATAAACCGCGCGCTCTTTCTCACTCACTCGATTCTCATTCATTCGACTTTCTTCGTGCAATGAGGCATGCATTCGTGTGTATGTGAGTGTATATACATTTATCCTTCCGTAACGTGTGTGAGATGGTGTGCTCTATAGCTGAGACTTGCTTGAAGAGAGAGAGAGATAGAGACGCACTTACGTGTTGGGCGCTGGGCAGATGAGCCGTGACTGACACCCCCCGAGGCCCCGAGAACTCGTGCGAGCACAAGAGAGCAGTGTATATAGTATATAGCGCGCGCGCGCGCGCCCCTCTTGCTTTCTCTCTATATACCGGTGGCACACAACCAGCAGTAGCAGCAGCGCAGAGCTGAAGCGCGCATGTGCATCGAATCCAAGTTCTGTCCTTGTTTACCTCGCTGCTGATCGCGCTCTCTCTCTCTCTCTCTCTCTCTTTCTCTGGCTGCAGACGATGCACACGGCTGCGCGCGGCTGGCTGAGCTTCTCGCGCAACCCTCCGAGGAGCTTGCAGGCGCCACCGACGGCGCCCCGAAACGTACCCGGACTGTGTACTTGCGCCTCGAGTTGTTGGACGCGGGATTTTTTGAGATGAGGTTTTTTAGATGAAGTTTTGAGAAGAGTCGGGTAGGTGGGTATAGTTACGGGAAGGATTGGTCTAAAAACACGATTAAAATTTGAATTTATACGAAGACATTATGATGGTTTTATTTTTTAGAGATCAAAGTAAATACGTCGTTGAGGTTAATTTTCAAGTGGTGGACATTAAAAATTGTCATTAAAAACGTTCGTAAGTCTATCCTGACCAATGAATTTTTATATTTACGAAAAATTATAAAAAAAATGTTATGAAGAAAATTCAGATTCCAATTTGTATTGAAATATTACACCCTACCATTAATTTCAATGCGGTATCACCTACGTTTATATAGATGTCACAATCAATTCTCGAAATGCATTTGCAACGTATATTCAGAGCAGAATTTGTCGTTGCAGCGCTAATGAATCCCATTATCCCCAGTCAACCACAAAGTTTATCACACGCAAAATTTCAGCAGTCGTCTCTAACGCTCTTTTACCTTTCCATGGAAAATTCAACGTACGCGGCATGCGAACATACACACACATATGCCCAACGCGATTATACGCTCCTGTCTGTGTATAGTTACAAAGATATTTGAACAGCCAACGTAGTCCACCCAGGGCTTGTCGCGCTAATCCGCACATGTCGTTTTCGCGACTCTACGGCCACAGGACAAGATTATACGTACGCGCAGAGAGAGAAAGAGAGAGAGAGAGAGAGGCTGGTACTTAAGGTATGCGTATACTTTTAGGCTAATTCTGATTGTAGTTCCAATGAAACGGAAAATTTACGTCGTACACGTGGATAACGAGGTCACGCATAAGTACCGCTATGACGTTTCGTTTTTGGATATAACCTTTGCAATCATGTGGAGTTCTCACATTTGGAATCCAAACTACCGAGGTAGAAATGGATTCTACGTATGCGCTAGTTCGTAGAAATTAAAGTATACACGTATACAGTGCAATCTAAGAACAGGTTTTTTTCATTATCCATTCACATTTATAATTATTTCCTTATAATGCTGTGGAGTTGAGCGGGTCCCTTACTGGAGATTACCCATGCTGATTAAGCTATTAAGATTTCGTGAGTTAAGTCCTAATTTGGCATACTTTTCAGACAAGTGTATTTCGTGACTGACTAGAAAATTTGCCGCTTTATCTTGCTTTAATAACTAATTATGGATTAGATTAAAGTAGTAAGATTCATTTATTTACTGGTTACCATTAACAGATAAGTTTCGTTATGAATACCAAATGTAAAGGTTAACTTATTATGCGACCTTACTAATTAAACGTCTAACAATAGAATTTAGATAACGTTGTTTTCTTTTTTATTCTAAGAATCGCTTAAGGGGCTACGTATATACATATCGTAAAATCGAAGGCTGTAATATTATAACAACACGATATCGTTATAAATAAAAAGTTTGAAACATCAAACGTCGATACAAGTAAACATTTTTTTCATATCACGAGATGAGCAGATTAAGTTACTGCATAAATATCACCAATATAAAGATACTCAGCATTATCTTATGCTCCACCAGGCTATAGACACACTTACACATTCGTCTATCCAACATATATCGAGTAGGCAATGTCAATATCGCCATACAATCTCTCCGAAGTCACCCTGAAAGTTGCCACTTCTTCTTTTGACACAGTTTTAAATCGACACGTGTGCGCAGCAATCGCCCAGCGACTCATCAAGCGTCGACACACTCTGCTGTCTCCAACGCAGCCATTATTCGCTGGTAATGGCTATACTATACAGTTCCATCGTCCTTGAGCCAGAAGCGTTGCCCGTTTTCTTTGCAACCCGCGTCGAAGCCTCTCGTTCGCTCTCTTCTCCGCAAGCAGAAAACAATGACTGGATGAGCTTCACTATATACCCTGATGCCCTCCGTCAGGAGTCCCTACTCTTCCATAGACTATTGGCAGGTGTCAAGTCAACGGCACGGCTCAGGGCACTCGCAGCCTCTGTGAATAATCTCGAGCGCGTCGTATCTTTTCCGCTTGCGGATTGAAAGCACACGCTCTCGAATCGTGGTGCTCAATGTAATGGCAGTATAGCCTTTATGAAGCCGACTGCCGGACGATTTATGAAATGGCACGCCGATAGTTGGCGCGAGAACGAGAGAATTATACGGATTTTTCCGCTTTTTCCATGAGCTTACATATTTTTTCCTTTTTGTATTGCTCAGCAGGCAGAGGGAGAGGAAACTTTAATCTGCTTCAAAGTCTTGCCTTACTCTTATAGCGCCGTGTTTTGTGATCGGTAATATTGAAAATTTCTATTGAAATTTATTATAATCTTATTGACTGTAAGAAACGTACTTATAATACTGGTTGTATTAGTTACATCGCTTATAGTTCTGTTATTAGTCAATGTAGTATCTCACAGCGTTGGTACTACATTTATAAGTTAGTTCTAGAATCATAACCCTCCGAAATGGACGTTGGACGGCCAACATGGTCTCTGGGGATAAAGACTCGTCAGACTGTCGAGAAAGAGACAAGTTTAATACTTATATACCTATGCAATATTGTAATTTACGACTCTTTGTCTCATAGTAAGTATGATGAGTATTTATTATTTTATTACAACAGATCTTCATCTGTTGTAAATCTTACATACATCTAAAAGACATGAAAATCGATTATGTTTACGTAACGATCTTCCTATTAAGTATTCACTATATCAGTTTATGAAATAAAAACAAACAATATATAAGAGTTATGTAAGACGATGCGTGGAATCCGTTGGGAAATTTTTGTAAAACAGCTATTCACTATCGATCGCCATTCGCGAGTCTGTCATCGGAATTCTTCCTACAGATTCTGCTCGACGGAGCACTAGCAAAATGACGTTCTTTCAAAGTAGAAGATTGAGCGATTTAATGTTTCCTTTGCACAACATTGAAATTCGTATAGAGTGTCTCTTTTCGATATTGCATTCGATCTGTATTAAAAGACAAAAAAACATTTAGATAGTTTTAACTGAATAAATAATATACACGTTTTGTTAGAAATAAGAAAATTCATTAATTTTCCTTAACGTCGAATGAATGAAATATTTTATGAATATTCATCCAGCTGTCACTGATATAAATGAAACATGAACGGTTTTAATGATACGGCGACTATTAATATTTACAGCAAAACATGTAATTACGTTGACGCGGTGACTGAATTCGAAAGCTATTTTCCGTACTGTCTGCATCCGCTTTCTCATCGAATTTATTCGAAGTCCCGCGTGCACCGGAACTTCTCTGAATGGCCGAGGGAGATTCTGTGCAATGATTGAGTAGTGCGGCACGGCGAATGGTCAGACCAAAGAGACGGAATCGCCTCTGACCTTAAAGAGCACCTACCACTCGTCCTGGATTATACAGAGAATCAATATTCCTTTTCGATCTATCTCAACGTACGTTAATGGACCGAGAGATTTATCTTTTAGATTTTTAATGTTAAAATTGAAATTCTTATCCTTTAGAACAAAAAATACATTTTTCATTAAATTAACTGTTATCAAGAGTATTACGTGCACATTACAATTAACAATATCAATTTTATCAAAAAATTGACTCGAATTTATAATAGATGTAAACGTATGCTTTTAAACAAGATTTTCATATAGTAATGAATTCTACACTTTCTTCGTTTTTTAATTAATCAAATTCGAATTAATTATGCTGACGACAGCCTGGTCTAAAAAATATAGGTCGAAGCTGAACTCATTTTTTAAATGTACTCATTAAAATGAAATCGATTGGAAGAAGATGATCGCGGATATGAAATTAGTAAAATGAAGTTTAATGAAGCAGCGACATTTTTTCTCGAATATTCATGATAAGATAATGCAGATATAGCAAAAAGAAATAAATTAATAGGCGCATCACCGGCGTCGCTAATAATTTATCGTTTACGATAATATCAAAGTCACATTTACTAAAAATTTGATTTCTATGAATATTCATTTATCTTTAGTATTCTGGATTAATGGGTTTCAGCATATTGAAAATTGCATTCTGAATATTTTATATATTCCAATATATTTTAGTCAATTATTTTGCTGCATTCAACAATGAATGTTGCAATTCTTCCTCAAAATTACGTTTTTCCAACAATAATCAGTGGTAGTACCGTCGAAGGACAGAAAAGTAGCAGGAAAACAAAGACGAAGAGCTCAAGGGAGATCGAACGTATCGACGGGGCGAGTTAGAGTGTGAGTTAAGTGAGCGCGCGCGAAAAGCAATCAACGCGCGCGGTCACGACGAGTCGGAGGACCAATGAATATGGATGAATCTTCGACATCGGTGTGAGTTTCCGCTGTGTCGCGTTGCGTTGTCGTCCTTCGTGAAAGTGCCTCGACACTGCGGTTCAACATTCGTCGTTGCCGCTACCGTCGAAACAAATCAATACGAGGACGCTGAGAGGAACTCCTCGCTTCAATCGTAATCAAAGTTTCGGCAAAGAGCAGATGGTAGCATTTGCAGTCGCGCTTTCTTTTCGATTATTCTGGGGATGGTTTTCATCCAATATCGTCATTGCGTGAATGTCGTGGACTTGATAAAATGGAAAGCTATAGGGAAAGTTGGGTTTATATCTGTGTCGGTAAATTATTGCATGAGCTGCGATTTAATTACTGATTCTCGTGAATAATTATTCTTGCTGGTAACAACCTTTATTTAATCGTTTATCTGGAGCGCTGTCGGATTAACGTTAAACAGGACGCATTAAAATATTTACTAGGTAAAAACTGAAGCTCACCTAGAATTAAAGTACTGAGCTTCAATCGGTACGGACAATTCAGCAAACACAATGGAGCTTATCGATCGTTGATATTTAATCGGACGCAACCTGTATTACCGATCCTCAACGTCGCAAGCTCGCGAGCTTTCAAAGTATATTTGAATTTCTGACTTACCGACAGTAGCTATAGATTTTCTGTGGTAGAACGACAGACTTACCTGTAAAAGAGAAAGGGTTGTATTATAGAAGCTCAAGAATAGTTCGTGCGCATGGGAGTGTAAGTAGTACAAGGCTTGGTTAGGTCAGCCAATTGCATGGAAATCAAATTGGCGCTAGCATGATCGATGAAAAATACCAATGATGAAAGTTCTTGCTATTTCGTTAATTTATTCAGTGCCCCGGAAATGAATATCGGAGGGTACATGCAGTCATCACAGTCTCGCGAATATGCCATAGGCAAACTCATTTCCCATGCATCTCAGAATTTCATGCCGTACGATATCGCCTCGATACTTGCGATTCCGTGAACATCTCGGCAGAGTCGTTGATACTTTGAATTCTATAGGTGTATATCTACAGAGTCGTTCGGTTCTCGCGCCAGAGTCACCAAAGAGCTAGGGATTCAAATATTCAAGACGCTCGTATACATTTATTCTATGAATCCAAATGTATGTTTATTTTATAAACTGCTAACAGAACGTATAGCTTTGTGAGAATCTACTTTATCATTCATTGGCTCTGGGAATTCGATCGGAATTGTATTTTTAAAGAAATGTATCGATTGTTGCATTGTGCTAAATAAAATATTGCACGATAATTTTGCGCTAACTGTATTAGATGAAAAAAATTAATGGTTGAAAGTTGTCATAAATGTAAAATTACTCTTTGAATTTACTATATATTATGAAAAGTCATAACACGAAATAAATGAGTATTGACTTAAAAATGATAACGATGTTGCAGAAAGTGAAGATAACTTTTCATGTCAAAAACATGTAGACTATGTATTTCTAGGTAACTTCATTCTAATGCAGTGTATAAAAATCAATCTGAAACGTTGCACACACTCAAGTCAACAGCGTCACATTGTTTTCTATAAATAAATTTATATTCCAATCCTAATGATTCATACATTCTTTTATAAAAAAGTGCATACAAAGGCATCATACATTCTAAAAAATATTATTGAACTAGCTATATCAAATAACATAAATCGAAAAACAGAAAATTCTATTCTATAAATCGTAATGAAAAAAAGTCTACAGTTCTATGCAAACCGACAGTTTGCTCACAAAATTTTTGTACCTGCACGATTGCCGGGACACGTTGCGCCTGTGCAATAGAAAACACACAAAGGAAACGATTACAGTGAGGACAGAGAGAGAGATATATGTATATGTGTTTGTATGTGTGAGGAGAGCACTCGAGTGCATAGAAAAAGGGCGACTATCTCTCTCTCTCTCTCTCTCGATTTTCATTGTTCCGTGTAATTTTCGCTCTACAGGTCCCGAAAGAGCTACTGGTTTATTTCGAGCGCACGTGTGTCGTATAACATCGCGAAGGAGGCCACCAAGCTTTTTCCTTGTGTCATCAAAGTGTCGCCCTTTTTTTACTGCCTCTGCGCAAAATTTTCAGAAAAGTTTAAAAGCTGCAGCGAGAGTTTATCTGCGGCTTTTAAGAGTACACATGCTAAAGAGAAAGATGGTCAATTGACCATACAGCGCAAGAATTCAAAAGAAAATTTTGTTGATATTTTTTGCTTTAGAAAATATTAGAATTTTTATTTTCTTTCGAATATACTTTTGAAGAAACACTACAGATGTAAATTTTGAAATTTTATTTCCGCAAACCCACATCTATGGAAGTTCATAAAAATTCCAATATTTGTTGATATATTGAACTGGGAAGAATATAAGAAAACGTGAAGTAGTTTTTAAATTAAAAAAAGAAAATTCTTTACTCTTGTAAAATTGTATGCTAGAATATTAATAATTTGTTTTTATAAGGCACGATAATGTTTCGAATCGTCAGACTCAACTAAAAGTAATTTTAACTAAGCTTTTTCAACTCCTCTATTATAGGTAGACAAACTTAATAAGATCAAACCGGAATCTAAGAAATATACTTTTATACATCTACAATCAACAACTATTGTTTCTCCATTTATTTCCGATACAACCGAGGCAATAAACCATCTGAAATCGAGCTTCTTTTTCAATTACTTCACTCTCCGTCTTCTCTATTTACAAAAGAGCCTTCTCTCCATCCCAGCACTGCGACAAATCGTAGTTTCATCACGAATCTCGCTCCGATGCAATTACGCGAAAAGCCAGCTCAGGAAATAGGGAGCAAGAGCTTGCTGAAGATCGTCGTCGCGCGCGAAATCTCATCGGAAGAAGTGTAGCGCCTGCGGAGTCTGGGCGAAAGAAAAAGCCTTTTTCAGCCCTCGCAACACTTTCTAATCTCGAGGTGCTAGTCGGTTCTAGCGCGGAAATCGAATTAACGCTCTCGTGACTCGCTCGGCCAAATTGGAAGGACGACGAAGGTATACGTCGATATAAAGTTCTGATCGATCCGTATCCGTAAGAGAGATCAATCGAAATTTGAATTTTTATGAAAAAAAATTCTCCAAACTCTCATCATCGAAATAGTTTTCTCATAAGCATAAATGATTTCACCGATTTCTATACGTTCCGATAAGGTAAGAGGCATACGAATAAAGGGATATAGGTATCCCAGTAGGACACTTCGGCTCTCGGTTCGTCGATAAGGTCGCGATGGGATTTTCGCTTCGTTCACAGGAAAAGCGCTTCGCGCCTCGGAAGATTCCCAAGTTTTAAGCCTCGCGGCAAGAATCCCTGCTCAATATTCCTCGCGCACTTGGAGTAATTGAGGCTCCGCGAGAGAGAGAGAGAGAGAGAGAGAGGCCAAGGTTCGCCCGCGCGTATACCGGCATTAGTATGGCGCGGGCGATGTGCTTTCTGCGCACAGACACGTCGACGCGCGCGCGTGGGACTTGCGCGTCGAGAGATAAGGCGGCCAGCGGGTGAAACACGAGACGTATAGTCGAGGTCTCTCTGTGCTATATAGATATATTATAGAGAAGAGAGAGAGAGAGAGAGAGAGAGAGAGAGAGAGAGAGAGAGAGAGAGAGAGAGAGAGAG